>JAMQGT020012406.1:0-88570 GCA_024447675.2 Pterophyllum scalare | reverse complement strand
GAATTGATGCTGTATTGGCCGCAAAAGGAGGCCCTACACCATACTAATAAATTATTGTGGTCTAAAACCAGGTGTTTCAGTTTCATTGTCCAACCCCTGTAGATTTGTAATCGGAGCATCCACCACAGGCCTCAGTCGAGAAAATCTTCAGCTCATACGCTAGAAAAACCATTAAAAACTGTAGCCATAAGGTTGTTTTAACCCATCCCAGTGGCAATCTTGAGATTACACAGTGGACATTACAGGTAAAGAGAGCCAGTAAAAAGCTCCCACAAGCTTGGTTAGTTTTGGGACTTTGGAGGCAGCTGAATTGTACCAACAGGTTTTTGCAGGAGTGGGTAAAGCAAAACGGGACCATGGAGCAAGACTTCCAGCCTCAGAGATAATGGTAAATGACTCAGGAAGGGGAAAGCAGTGCTTTGCACTCACTGTATACGGTGATGTATACAGGGATGGTGCATTTGTATTGGCAGGTCCTCCTTTCTCAAAAAGGGGGGACTAGAGTGTGTGCTTTATTTTCCTCTGCCTTCCTGGAAGGGTTTCCTAAGTACTGGAGACTAAATTCTGCACATTATGTAACCATCAGATTCAACTGGAGCAGTGTGGTTCTTGTCCTCATTGTGGAACATCTTGAGGCCAATTCAATGTGCTAAGTGGAGAATGTGTGAGACCACATTTCTTGGGGTGTCCCGAATGGCTGATCAGTCTCTGTACAGCTGTAGTGAGAGCTAAGTTTGTATTGCTGGCAATAAGTCCGTCTTGGTCTGGTTGGACTCCACCAGGGCTCATAACATTTATGAAGGGCATTTCTAGGCATTGCTAAGGGGTGGAAGATCTTCAGTTTGGTGGTGCCAGGATGGCATCTTTGATTTTTTACAGCTTGCCCTGTTGCAGTTTACAGCCCAGTGTGAAGGGGCGGGGATGAGAATTAGCAGTTTAAAGAAATGAGATTCTTGTAAAGCATATCTGGACTTGTACAGTCATTCAGGAGGAGTGCAGTGCGCTCCTTCATTTCGAAAAGGGCGAGCTGATGTGGCTGATGCATCTAAGTGGTGTCTCCTGGATGCCTCCTAGGTGAGCTGTTTCAGGATAAGTTATGCGTCATGGAGAGAGACAGGAAATTAATGGATAAATGGATGAAAGTTTAAAGTTCTCTCATCTATTATTATGATTTTTTTTTTTTTTTTTGCTGTGGTATTGTTTCTGTATTAATATATTTTGGCAGAGATCCTAAAGTGACAGCACTCTTGGGTGTGTGGGTTGGTCTTGGCAGGCTCTTAGTGTTAAACTTCTGCAGGAACTGTTGTGTCTTTTCTGCTGACTTGACAGTCTGGAAAAAAGCCTAGTAGAAGCAAGAGCTGTTTTCTGTGTTTTCGAGAATACAATTATGAATTATAATTACTGGGATGTGCCTTTATTACCTCTTCTTACCTCTTTTCTCAGAACCGCTTCACAAAGAGGTCCAGAGCTTGGCATTTATCAGCATCATCTCCAAGCTGAGGGCTCACGAAAACAAGACGGTATCACACCAGGCGTCGCTCACAGAGCAGCGACTAACAGCCCAGAGCTAAATGACTGAGTCTAACCCCACCCACATCTATCCACCTGAATGCCTGCCTGACCACCTAATTACCCAGTGACTCCTCACGACTGCTCGCCCCCGTGCCCCATCGTCATGTGCCAAGGTACCATGTCATGTGAACTGCCAGCCAGATATACATTCATGTCTCTATCAATGTCTCTCTGCCCTCCCCTCCTCCGCTAGGGTTAGACTGATGTGCAATACTTTGTGCTGATATACAAGTCATAAAATCTGAGTATTGAATTGTTATTTTGAATGACAAGAATTCACCCATAATTCTTTACTTGTCAGGGTGAAAAGCCCTCTGTTTTTTAGACTACCATGGGACACCAACTCTCTCCTCTGAAAGCCATATTGATAAAATTTATTTAGGTGGGTTAGCAATAAGACAGGCTTCAATTCAGTCCCCACAAACACACACACACACACACACAACCCTTAAGCTGGAGTTTGGAGTCATTTGCCACCATTAAAATGCTGGTATCTTTTTATTCTTTTAATTAACTGATACATTAGTCTAACCCTATTTCCCTGCTCTACATGTGCATGCATCTCTGGTACAAGTTGCTCCATGGGAGCTGAGGCACCATAGACAGCCTAATGCAATAGATTGAAGAAGACACTCTCTTATGACCATAGCTGTGACACCATCCGCCAGTAACCCATCAAAGAAAATGTGCACAAAAGAACACACACAAACACACAAAAGCTTTCCTGTTGTGAATTTTCTTTCTTTCTTTCTTTCTTTCTTTCTTTTTTTTAAAGCAGACAGCCATGATGTGCCCGGTTGTGTCCCATGTAGATAGAGTATAAACTGACTAGAAACTGTGCATGTTTAGTCCTGTTGAAGGTGCGCCAGTGTTCATTTTACCTCTCCACTGCTTGCATACTCCAAAGTATAGCCAGTCCGCCTCCTCCTGACACCTCAAGTCTTGTACTCATTTTTTGCTCTTGTTCTCTAAGAATTTGATCTAGAGTTTTTATTCAGTTTTTAAACTGTGCTGTCCAAACCCTGATCCAGGAGCTATACGGTGAAGCTCCACAGACGTTCAGCCCATAGTTGAAAGAGAATCAAGTAAAGAAACAGATATTTTGCATGTCAGATAAGATAGCAGTAGAATGTAGCCAAGTGAAATCAAGAACAGGCCAAAATAGGAAATTGAACGTGTGCCTTTGTTGATAAATTATCATAACAGAGACGTATAATCTTCTGCAGGAGCTCCTAGACTTTATCCTGGACCAACATACTCATCATGGTCTTGCATTGCCAACTCCTGGAAGCTTTAAAACCATTTTTATATTGGAATGGTATACAAACACACTAGCCTCTTCTGGGCAATAACTAAGATTTAGAAATAAACGGTATAAAACGTGTAAACGGCAACAACACACACAATTCACTCTCACCAAGACAGATCAAACAAACCAGACAGAATCAGCGATTGCACAAGAAGCCATTTTTTATTCTGGCTAAATCACATTTACTGACGCAATTGGCTATATAACATCATTCCAATCAATGCATTGTTTCCTGCCTAATCAGTGTCACTATGAACAGTCGCCTCTGCAAACTAATCTTGCTTGCGTTGTCGTGAAGAGAATCAACAATCCATGCAATACTGTTTAGTATTTTCAGACTGGTAGAGGACAGTTGAGGAATCCGTGTAGAGCAGCTAACAAGAAGATTAGGCAAAGCCACAGTACTGTAGTCTAACACCAAGGTCCCCAATCTGGCTTTAATGCACAAAAGTGCCTCAAAAATCTCAGTGGAGGTGGGGGTCACTGTTTGCTGTACGAACACCAAGGAGTGCAGTTTGAATACTATGAAATAAAGCTGCCACCATTCTTACAGTTTGCGTTTGTGTGTGTTATGAATGTACAGCTTGGGGTAGGCAGCGTGGAGCCAAGTCTGGATTCTCATGAGAACAGCTAATTGAATGCAAACAGAACAGCCACTGTTTGTGCGACTGAACACAGCTCCCACACCTGCCACCTCCACACCAACCCTCCCTTTGGAGGACCACTTTCTCTTTCCGTACAACAGCCGGTTGTTCTAGTTAAAGGGATTTCTTCTAACGTGCACATCTGAGCATGTCTGACACTGTACCTTGTTAGCCACTTTGTTTCCTGGTCTGGGCCCACACTTTGGTCGTTTTAGTTTTTAAAGGTATGAATGGTTATTTATCAGAGTCGTGCTCTTCTAAAGACACATGCCAGTAGAGATCTATCCTTAGTAACTGCGTAAAATACTATAAACATAAATGTTTGTTGTAAATGTCCTTGTATGAGTTGTATATTTTGGAGGACTGTAACGCAGATAATTGTAATGCAGATAATTAAAAGATGATAGTTGGTGATGTCTGATGTCTTTTTTTTTTATTATAAAATGACTTTCATATACTCATCTGTCTTGGTGTTAAGTCAGAGAGAATATTTGTATTTGGTTTGCAAAAACAACTAAATGAAAAATATAAATTCTTTTAAATGTATGTGAACATAACCTCCATTTACAGTCTGGTTACTTATGGCGCCTCACTTGAGTAATATTTTTTTGGGGTTATGGAAAGGTTACTGTATCCATGTATTTAGACAGAATTTCACTTTTTCCACTTGGTCAATTTTACCAAAAAGTGAGCAACAGCCAATTACATTGACTTGTGCTTATATAGCAACTTTCTACTCTTAAGTGAGCACTCAAAGCACTTTCTGCTACCCAACCACAGACCTTCATCATTCTCACACACACTTGCACTCTGATGCATACATGAGCAGCAACTCAGGGTGCAGTATTTTGCCTGAGAATACTTTGAGATGCAGACCGGTGGAGCTGGGGACCTGATTGGGGCACAGTCAACTCTACTCCCGGAGCCATGGGTGCCCCAAATGTAGCCATTGGACACCGATCAACCACCAGGGGCAGCAGCGTGGTGCAGTGGTTAACGCTGTCACCTCAAAGCAAGGAGGTCCTGGGTTTGAATCCAACAGCCGACTGGGCCCTGTGTGGAGTTTCTCGTGGCCTTTCTCTGGGTACTGCAGCTTCCTCCCACAGACAGGTGTATTAGGTCAATTAAGAGTACAGTTCAATGAAGGGGTGGGCGATATGGCCTCAAAAACGATATTTCAAGAAAATTTACAGTAAAAATATTTGATGATATAGAGAAAAGGACGCACACAGCTTGCAGGCAGCAGCATTTGTAAGTGTAGGTTAACGAAGGGCATTTTCCATCCTTTTCCAATGAATTTCTGTCAGTGATGACAGACTTCCTCATTTGAAGAGTGAATTTAGGAAACCAGGCGCTAACAGCAGCAGCAGCTTTATAGTTCAATAACCATAACAGCATTATAACCAGTGACACAGCATAAGTTAAATGTAAACACAAAAGCAGCCTAAGTGCAGGTGTTTTCCCTGGAACATGTAAGTCGAAGTATAACAAAACTGGGATGCTGTTCCTTAAAGCCCTGCTTTTCCACCGCGTAGTATCCCCCTCCTTCGTAGCCTCCTTGTACTCAATGGTGTTTCAGTCTAAATGTAATGTTTTTGATCTCTTTTGGTGGACTAAAATGTTTGTCCTGTAGCAGCCACAGGAGCCAGGCTAATATACTCGAATAGGGAGGGGTAAGAAAACAACACAGCTGCCTGCAGTCTGGAATCTACTGATGAGCATTTTACACACTAACTTCAAATGTGTGCTAAACTCCAGGTGGGCTGACATTTACTTAGAGTAGCTTCAGTCTTGCTGCTTTACTGCAAATACCTGTTTGATAAAGTCCTGCTGAAGGGGCCAGACTTTCTGGGTCAGTTTGACCGAAGGGTCCTTCTTTAGTTCACAACTACTGAGGCCACTGTGCTCAGTCTTAGAGGTTTCATACCCCCGGCCTGATCTAAATTGTATTCAGTATTTCAGCTAAACAGTGACAACTGTGACCATTAGGTCTCCGTGTCCATCTGCTTCATGAAACATCCTGCTGCGTGTACAAGTCCGTTCTGGAATATTGTCTGGAATAAGCAGACTACTTCATCAGCACCGAGAGATAGCAAAGATGTGCCGCTCAGAGTGGCAGATGATGCGTGGGAAGTGCAATGGATAAACACATTTAGGAGCTCATGTTAACAGCTATATTATTAATAATAATTAAAAATGTAAAGACTCACAAATGCAAAAAATGTTGTTTTCATCACCTTTATTAATTTTCACTCGATATTAAAAGCGGTCCAAGTTTAACAGGATTTTAGACAAGGAAGTAAGAGGCAGTTACATTACAGTGTCTGTGGCATGAGCGGTGATCTGCTTAGCAGTCCGAGAGGGTTCTTCAGGTAGCGGTGACTGCGAGGCCTACACAGCACGACTGTACAACACCTCAGCCGAACGTTTTACAACCTACAAAAGTGTCGCTTCAGCTTCAGTAGTACTGAATGTTTTAGTGTTAGAAATCTAAATTAAATGTAAAATAAATATTTACTATCAAACAGTGTTGATCCCTTTTTAAGTAGCTTAACGCGTTCTCAGAATAAAACTCTGTGGAGGTCCGGGGGAAACACTTTAACCATCATAACAATGAAAAAGAATTTTGTAAATACTTTGTTACAAATACATGCTTTGAGCAAATAAAATCACTTTAAATCATCAGAGGAAACACAGACACAACAAAATAAAAACTTTAGTTTTATTTTTCCTATGTGATTAAATCTGCATTAAACTACACACAGTGAATGACAGCTGTGGGGTGCAAGTGTCAGATTTGTTTTCAATTAAGTGCAAAAATGCTGGGTATGAAATACTGAAAATGCTTATAAAGCCCCCCCATGTATGAAGAAGTCTTTATATCTATCAGATCCACACCATACGACTCCTTTGCTGACCCAAGTTATAACTTTCTGCCAAACTTCATTGAAGTTTGAGTAAAACCCCTCGGCAAAAAAACACTGAAATGAGAAGTGTTACATAAAATATGTTCACTTGTATCAGGACATGAACAAACTTTATATACAGCGGGCTTAAAGAGTTGGGTTTCAGGGTGATATTCAAAACAATCAAGATTCTAATAACTGCAAAAAAAAAGAAGTTTTTATTCACATATGATACAGTGAGAGGACCGATGAACTCAAACTATTTTTAAATCTCTGAGAAATACAGACCATTTCTTTACAACATACAATTAACTGATTTAATGTGGATTTTTTTCCCACCCAAGTAAAAGTGTCATTCTTATATTCCAGATTTTGGTTTTACACTCATTGTGTAATCCCAAAAGTTATGATTAAAAACAAGCTAATTTTCACAAAGCCCCTCCTCCTCCAGGATATGTTTTGGTAGTATGTAATGTATTTTTGTGTCCTACAAAGACTGGATTTCCCATCTTTCCAAGTGTAGTCAAATTGTGACAGTTTTTACTGTAATTACTGTAATGTTAAGCATGCATTACACCATGTGGGCATTTCTTTAAAGGGGACCCCCCCCCTTTCTTAGCACTCTATCTCCATAAACAAAACAGACTAATAAAACACCAGAATTTCAGTTACCAAAACTGGGATAGTCTGTACTACACAATAAGCCATAATACTAATCAAATGGTCTATTAAAAATGGTCCAAGCATTAAAACAGGAGACATCTGTTTCACTGACTCAAATTAGCAATGGCAAGGTCTAGCCTGATGCTTATCAGCTTCAGCTGCCAGTGTCGACACACCTGTTAAAGAGGCCACACCCCTAATTCAATTGGCCAGGTGGATGAGTAGTTTAAAAACACCCCACTTTAGATGTTTAAACAGAAAAAGTCAATGTCTGTGTAAACAGTCGTCTAATCACATGTAGCAGATTTTAATCAGAGATGTTCTGATCAAAGAATAATGAAGTTTCAATACCTGGTGCCACCGACACAATTCAGTCAGTACCACAAAATATGTAGCAGTCTGATAATCGGTGCGATGCCATGGGTCATCCAACCCTGATGTTAGGAAAGCTACAAAGTAACAGCAGTATTCTCAAACACTTGCATTCTTTTAGTTCATGAGTAGGGAAATAAGTCATTGTGCTAAACAGCTGACGAGATCCCTTCTTTCATTCTGAATGCGTTTTGAATTTGGGGTATATTTACCTCACTGTTGCTATCAGACCGATATACAGAAACATCCACAAAGCAACAACAATTTTCGTTCCATTTACAAACAACGCAGATTCCTCTGCGACCTACAGTGCCTCAGTCATGCACAACTTATGGGAAGGTGCATGAAGCAAGCGCTTCACTGTGAGAACCATGAACCTCAGGTCCTTCTATTTCAGTCCTAGGTGATGGGTGATGGGCCTTAATTTCCACAGTGAAAAATACAGATCTAATATCAAAAAGATTTATCAAAACTCCTACTCTGTACCTATCAAAACCGGAGCACTGCAACAATCTGCACATAGTCCGTTTTTAACGATGCTCTCAGTCTTTTTACAGTAGTCACAGTGTTTATGTACAAAGCATTTCACATATTAGTGCCTTGGGAAAAAAAGGTGCTGGTTCAGTGAAGGAAATGGTGCGGTGATCAGTGACGTTCTCCCAGAGCTCCCTGACAGTGTTTTCAAGGAGACGTGTTCAAAGTTGGAGCTGATTATGGGGGGAAAAGGACAAAATATATCATGAATCATTTCTGGCTTTATATCATCTTTTTAAAATCTTCTTAAATTTGGTTGAAATCAAATGGTTACCTTAAAGGCTGCTTGAGCATTAGGTAAAGAAACTAGAAAAGAGAAGACAGGAAATGACATTTAGTAAAAAAAACAAAAAAAAACGTGACTCAATATTCTGATGACTAACGAGGCTCCAGCACTCCCATGGTGATCAATTTTAGACGGTACAGGGAAGGACAGCAGGTAATAAGAAAGTTGAGGGTTAGGTTGCAGGGTCATGGTCTAAACTAATGAACAGAGAGACACGACTTTACAAGGATTACAAGTTACGTCTGAACAAATACACAGAAGCAGTGGGAAAAACAGTCACATGTTTCAGTCACATGATGCAACTTTTTTTTTTTTTTTTTAAAACAAAAACAGCTTGTGAGTCTCTGAACTAAGTAGGTAAGCGCTGTGTGCAGCTTGGCACAACACCACCAGTCAAGGCTTTGGAGAAACTCAGCCAAATTTATTACATTTTGGAAGGAAATTTCACATAAACCTATTTGCTAACCTACTGCTAACTACAAGCTCTAAGTGGCTAGCTAACACAGCCAAACACTGAAATAACAGGAAATGCTGCATGGAGAGCAAAGGGAGCCAGGTTTGTGCTTGTACTGGACCGTCTCACGTTATACACGTCAGTGTTCACTTGAAATAATTCATAAAGCTATGACTTGCTAGCTGTAGGTGGGGGTTAGGTGAGTGCGTCCAAACTTTTGACTGGTAGTGTAGGTATTTCTGGCACCAGTGTCTACTGCCAGGTTCACTGAACCTCCACATTTCTTTAAAACCAGTTCATTATTTAAAACCATGACAAAAACTGCAGTGGCACATTCTTGCTTCCACACAACACTGTAAGGGTGAAATAACTACCCCCCTCCCCAGCTCCACATTGCCAGATCTGGACCTTGAATGGAAAACAGCACAACACCAAACAAAGCATCCACAGCAATGAGAAAAAGAAATGACCAAATGAATCCATCACACCCACCGGTGACAAACACACATGCAGTATGTGTGTGTGTGTGTGTCTGTCTCATGAGTAGTAAGCCGATGCTTTCTTGCTGGAGTATGGTGGGAGTCGACGCATGGAGAGAGAGGGGGGCACCCTGATGAAGCATGGAGGAGGAAGAATGAGGTGTGAGGTGAGTTTTAGCATTGTGATGATAAAGCTCAATAACCCTTCTCCCTTAACTCCCCTCACCAGCCGGGCAATGACTCCGAAGCTTAAAGTGCTTCTTGAAATGAGGAAAAGGAATGTTTCATCTTCAATAATGTTAGATTTTCCTTCTGTAAGGAAAGCTTGTTTCAACAGTCCACAGAGCCTTGGTGTTTATCAGTATAATTCACTGTATAATTTTATTCTGTCAGTTTCTATTCTGATGTCATCTTCTACCATTTTCAAGCTTAAGAGTCCCCTCACCATGTCACAGTGTTTTGAAAGCATCAGGATCAACTTGGGGTTCAGCATCACGCCCAAGGATACCTTGGCATGCAGACCGGAGCAGCCAGGGATCAAACCACCAACCTTCCGGTTAGTAGATGACCTGCTCTAACTCCTGAGCTACAGCCACAGATAAGATAAGCAGCATACCCTGCATACGGACGTTGCAAAAACGAAGGGGGAAAAAAAGTGTATATGAATGTTACAGGCATGGACAAAACTTCTGTTAAAGAAAGAAAAACCTACAATGGTCACTGAAATAACTTGAAACTGACAAAAGCAATAAATACATATGCACTGAAAATTAACTAATAAAAGTCACATTGCTTTTGAATTGTGCATCAACAGAATTATTTTAAAAAAAACAAACTTAATAAAACTGGCCTGGAGAAAAATAATGGTACCCTTAACTGCACAACCTTTTGAGGCAATCACTGCAAGCAAGCAATTTCTGTAGCTCCCAATGCTCTGCAGCCCTCAACGGGTATTTGGCCGCCCTCCTCGTGAACAAACTGCTCCAGCTGTCTCAGGTTTGAAGGCTGTCTTCTCCAGATTGCATGTTTCAGCTCCTTTCACAGATGTTCAATAGGATTTAGATTTTTGGGGGCCATTATCCTGTTGGAGGACCCATGATCTGTGACTGAGACCAAGCTTTCTGACACTATGCAGCACATTTAGCTCCAGAATGCCACGATAGTCTTCAGATTTAATTGCACCCTGCACAGAGGCAGCAAAGCAGCTCCAGAACATAACTGAGCCCCCTCCATGTTTCACAGTAGGCACAGTGTTCTTTTCTTTGTATGCTTCATTTTTGCATCTGTGAACACAGAGCTGATGTGGCTGAACAAAATAAATTCCAGTTTTAGGACATTCTCCCAGAAGCTTTGTGCTTGTCAATATGCATTTTGGCAAATTTTTTATGATTTCCTTTCAGCAGTGGTGTCCTCCTCAGTCGTCTTCCAGTAAGTCCACTTTGGCTCGGATGGAGCCATCTGAGACTGATGAACCGTGACCTTGGAGTTCACCTCTAATCTCTTTGGAAATTGTTCTGAGCTCTTTGATTACCATTCATATTATCCATCTCTTCAATTTGTGGCCACATCCAGAGATGTCAGCTACAGGCCTGTGGACCTTAAACCTCTGAATATAATATGTGCAACTGTAGTCACAGGAACATCAAGCTGCTTGGAGATGGTCCTGTTGCCTTTATCTTGAGCATGCTCGTCAATAATTGTCTTTCCCAGCTCCTGAGACAGTTCTGTCCCTATCTTTCTGTGGTCCATGTTCACTGTGATACACACCATGATACCAAACAGCACAGTGACAACTTTTCACTCTTTAAATAGGAAGACTGACTGCTTTTAAATTAGTTAACTTCTAATCAATGTCTGATTTTTATTAGTTAATTTTCAGTACAATTTTATTTAATATTACTTGTCAGTTTGAAGTTATTTCAGTGGTCATTGTGGGTGTTTCTTTCCTTAATTGTAGAGTACCAACTATTTTGTCCACGTCTGTTATCAGAGCCAGTATCAGAAAATATGCTGAATTTAATTGTGAAAGAAAGTATGTTGCATTTTGCACCCAATGTGGTTGTGATATTGCCAATGGGAGTGTTAATTTCTTTCAAATACCAGGAGTGCATTTTGACTTAGGTGGATAGCTTAAAGCTGTGAGAGTGATGCCACACTTTGGTGGTGTCCTGGAGCTCTTCACTCACTCAGCACCCTAAATATTTAGAGCTGAACCCCACATTTATCCGGCTCTCAGTAATACTGAGACTGAACTTAACATGGGACACTGGAGGGAAAGGGAAGAACAGAATTCAAATACAAGACACACCCGTGACTCCGGTACAGAAAGTTGTACAAAGTGCATCTGCATTTCACAGAGGTTGACCGCATCATGCTAATTTGCCCTGCTTAGTAGATCTACCCTATAGTCATTTATTTTTCTTGACCAAATTGCAACAATAATTTATGAGTATAATCACCTGACAAAGTGTAGTCTGAACCCAACATGAGATACAGGTCCACTGCAAAATCATCAATACAAATTTTAGAGATAGTAAAATAGGTGTGCTAACCTTTTGTTCTTATAAAAATTATGATGCTGGTTGGCTAATAACCTGTGAACACAAGACCATCAAATCTCTTTCATTGTGTGGACACATTTCACACCTAGAGTATATATCCAGGCCTTGTATCATGTAATTATTTTTTTTTTTGAGCCAAATATAACTTGGATTATTGTCTTGCTGACTATGATTTATTTTAAAAATTTTAAAATTTAATGATTTTTTTCAATTTATTTTAAGAATTGAGAGTATTTTCATATAAAATATTAAATAAAATAAGAAGATAGGTTCAAATAAGAACCCAACCAGTACTCTGTTTTCCTTTATCGATATAGCAGTACACTACATACAAGAGTTGTAGTTAAAGGGATAATGATGGGGACACTTTTTATTAACTTTCCATCAATGCATTTATAAACTAGGTAGAGTAACATAAAACCCCAATTCCAAAATTTGGGACATTGTGTAAAATGTAAATAAAAAACAAAATACAATGACTTGCAAATCTTATAAACCCATATTTTGTTCACAATAGAACATAGAAAACCTATCAAATCTTTAAACTGAAAGTTTACTAGTTCATGAAAAATATTGGCTCATATTGAATTTGATGGCGGCAACACATCTCAAGAGAGTTGGGATGAGGGCAACAAAAGCCTGGAAAAGTAAGTGGTACTAAAAAGAAACAGAAGATCAATTAACTAGATTAATTGGCAACAGGTCAGTAACATGACTGGGTATAATAAGAGCAGCTTTTTGCGGCAGAGTTTCTCAGAAATAAAGATGGGCAGAGGCTGTGAACAATTTCACAATAACATTACTCAAGGTAAAATTGTGAAGACTTAAGAGCTTATCTACAGTAAATAATATCACGAAAAGATTCTAAGAATCTGGAGAAATCTCTGTGCGCAAGGGACAAGGCCAAAAATCAATACTGGATGCCACCAACTGAAAATCTTTGGGCCCTTGGGCAGCACTGCATTAAAAAACAGGCACTCTTGTACCATGGAAATCACTGCATGGGATTAGGAACACTTCCATAAATCATTGTCTGTGAACAGAGCTCGCTGTGCTATCCACAAATACAGGTTAAAGCTCATCATTCAAAGAAGAAGCCATATGTGAATATGATCCAGAAATGGCCCCATCTTCTCTGGTCCAAAGCTCGTGTACTTATGCAAAGTGGGACACTGTTCTGTGGTCAAATGGATCAAAATTTGAAATTCTTTTTAGAAAACATTGATGCTGCATCATCTGGACTAAAGAGGACAGGGGCCATCCAGCTTGCACATCTAGAAAGTCACCATGAATGCTGAAAGGTATATCCAGGTTTTAGAGCAACATATGCTGCCATTCAGATTTTTCAGGGAAGGATTTGCATATTTCAGCAAGACGAAGATAAACCACATGCTGCCCTGTCTGCAGTCCACACCCTTCACCAACTGAAAACCTTTGGCGCATCATGAAATAAAAATTACTGCAAAGATGACCCAGGACTGTTGAGCAGCTAGAATCCTTGTCCCGTTCATACAAGAACGGGACTGCATCTCAGTCCAGAAGTCCAGCAACTGGTCACAGTGGTAAAAGCATGGCCCTGCCCTACTTTTTTGAGATGTGTTATTGCCATCAAGTTTTCTTCTTAAAATGGTACATTTTCTCAGTCTAAACATTTTATATGTTTTCTATGTACTACTGTGAATATAATATATGGGTTTATCATTGCATTCTGGTTTTATTTGCATTTTACACAGCATCACAACTTTTTTTGGGAATTGGGGTTGTATACCGATACTGACATACACAATATTGCCAAAAGGTAGTCACTCACCCATCCAAATCATTGAATTGGCTATTGGGACATGGAAGGTCATCTGTCTGGTGGGAAAGAAGCCTGAGCTAGCGCGTGAGGTTGGGAGATACCCGCTAGATATAGTCAGTCTCACTTAAATGCATGTCCTGGAGAGGGGCAGGACTCTGTTCCAGTCTGGAGTTGCTCTTGGTGAGAGGCCGCAGGCTGGGGGGGTATCCTTGTATCCCCTCAGCTTGCTGACTGTCCATGATTAGGAGGAATGGCCTAGCTGATCTGAACCTGAATGGTGTTCTGTTATTGGGCTTCTGTGCAAAGCACAATTTGTCCAAAACAAACACCGTGTTCAAACATGAGGATGTCCATAGGTTGCAGGTCGATGATCGATTTTGTAATTGCATCTTCAGATCTGTGGCCATATGTTCTGAACACTCAGGTGAAGAGAGGAGCTGTCAATTGATCATCACCTGGTGGTGAGTTGGATCAGCTGGCAGGGGAGGATGCTGTACAGACCTGGTGCACCTAAACATATAGTGAGGGTGCGCTGGGAATGCCTAGCAGAGGCCCCAGTCTGTGAGATCATCAACTCCCACTTCCAGCAGAACTTCAACAGCATTCTGAGGGAGTCTGAGGACAGTGAGTTCAATTGACCATGTTCCACGACTCCATTGTTGAGGCTGCTGCACAGTGCTGTGGTTTCAAGGTGGTTGGTGCCTGTTGTGGTAGTAATCCCCGAACCAGATAGAGGACACCAAGGATGAAGGTAGCCATCAAGCCAAAGGAGGAGTCCCATCAGGCTTGACTAGCCTGTGGGATTCTGAAAGCAGCTGATGGATACTAGCAGGCCAAGCAGAACCCGGCTCAGGTGGAGGCTGAAGCAAAAACTCAGGTGTAGGAGGAGTTTGGTGAGGCCATGGCAAAAGACTTTTGGACTGCCTTGAAGCGATTCTGGCAAACCATCAGATGACTCAGTTGGAGAAAGCAGTGCTCATGTGGTTTATAGTGAGGGTAGTGCGCTACCGACTTCAACTAAGGATATAGTTGTGCGGTGGAAGGAATACTTCCAGGACCTCATTAATCCCATTGACATGCCTTCTGTAGAAGACATTCCTTCTGTGGCACTGGATTGGCAGATTTGGGTGGTGGTTCCTATTTTCAACAAGGGGGACCGGAGCGTATTCCAACTATCGGGGGGAGCCGGAAAAGGGTAGAGTGCTTGCTCTGGGTCAGGGACGAGTTGCTGCCCCAGGTGGAGGAGCTTAAGTATCTCAGGGTCTTGTTCACGAGTGAGGGGAGGAGGGAAGTGGGAGATTGATAGATTGGAGCTGCGGTTGTAGTGATGTGGATGCTGCACCAGTCTGTCGTGGTGAAGAGAGAGCTGAGCGTAAAAGTGAAGCTCTTGATTTACATCTCTACTCTCACCTATGGTCATGAGTTCCCTTCAAAGGGAAATGAGCTCCCTTTGAAGGGTGGCTGGCCCCTCACTTAGAGATAGGGTGAAGAGAGCAGTCATACGAGAGCTGCTACTCCTCCACATTAAAACGAGCCAGATGAGGTGGTTCAGGCATCTGACTAGAATGCTACTAAGCACCTCCTGGGTGAGGTTTTCTGGGCATGTCCTACCGGGAGGAGGCCCCAGGGTAGATCCAGGACGTGGTGGAGAGATTTTATCACTCAGCTGGCCTGGGAACACCCCAGTGTTTCCCCGGATAACCTAGAGAAGGTGGGTGGGGAGATTTGAGGTCTGGGTCTCTCTGCTAAAGCTGCTGCCCCCATGACCCGGACTGAATAAACGGAAGAAAATTTCATGCTACCAACTTTGTGGAAACAGTTTGGGGATGGCCCCTTCCTGTTCCAACATGACTACACATCAGTGCACAAAGCAGCTCCACAAAGACATGGATGAGCCAGTTTGGTGTGGAATAACTTGACTGGCCTGCACAAAGTCCTGACCTCAACCTGGCAGAATACTTTTGGGATGAATTAGAGAGGAGACTGTGAGCCAGGCCTTCTCGTTCAAGATCAGTGTCTGACCTCACAAATGTGCTTCTGGAAGAATGGTCAAAAATTCCCATAAACGCTCCTAAACCTTGTGGAAAGTCTTCCCAAAAGAACTGTTATAGTTGCAAAGGGTGGTTCGATGTGATATTAAACTTTATGGATTAAGAATGGGATGTCACTCAAGTTCATGAAGGCAGATGAGAGAATACATTTGGCAATATAGTGTATCTGTGATAAACTCCCTGCTCAATTGCAAAATAAAGCCCAACCAATACATTGGCCGATATCAACTATTTGCAAATAATTTTCACTTACTGGCTGATACATGAAAATTCAAAAAGTAAAGAAGAGGTGGGAGAGACACCCCTAAACCATGTTACTAGTATCAATGTTGCATATTCTAGTCACCAGATGGCACTCTGCAACTACCCTGTTGGTAACACACCTGCTTGGAGTGCCACAAACACAACCATCTGATCCAAGCAGAGTATAAATGTGTAATCTGCAACTTGCATGACAATAAAACAATTGTACTTTTAACTTGCATTGTCATATTATCTTCGTAAGGACACAATAAGTAACTACACATAACAAGTGCTAGTTTTTTTGGTGTCCGAAGAAAAATATATAAATATCGGCCAACATCTCAGATTTTTAAATCAAATATTGGTATCAGTCTTAAAAATCCTATACTGGTTGGACTCTAACTGCAAATCAACTGAAGTGTGCCTGGCAGTGTTTTCTGTGAAAGTTCCTTAAGTGATGCAGTAAAAATTAAAACAATTTTCTCACCAGCTCGCCCGCACAGCCTCGATGTCACTCACTAAGTTTTGAGCCAAACAAATCCCAAAAATCTGTGGATGGAAGAAAAACAAAAGAACAAGACCTATTGGAAACCAAAAGGATAAAAGTGATGATGTGCTTTCTCCACACCCCAACGCTTTTTTTAACAGATGTGCATGGAACTGACTTGCAGTAGTGCAACTCCAATGAAGATTCCTGCCACCAAGGTCAGATTGTCCTGTAGCCACTTCTCAAATTGTGGCACGCAACCTTTAACATTGATGTAGTCCTTCTGCTCCGAGTCCTACACAAAATATATATGCCTGTCATTATTTTCATGTCAAAGATTCTGGCTTTTTATGAAAACTCATTTTGATTCAGCGCTTAAAGAGGTTCCCTTTTGTCCATGGTTAACAAATTGTCAGTTTTTACCCAATGGTATTTTAAACTGTCTGAAATAAAATGTTTCCCAGATCATAAATATTAGCATCAGAGAGACAAATTAACTATTATGGTACATTTTTAGAAGAAAGCTGTGGACTAGTAGTGGGAGCAGAAAAAAACAAAGGAAAATATAGGTTCTGAGTGACTGAGTCAAGTTGTTACTTACTGGTTTGGCTCGAATGTCATAGCCACACTGAGTGTTGATTACATCCTCCTAAAGGCAAAAAGAATAAACCTGTCTAAAAGTGAAAATGTCCACTTTGCTGGTGAAATAGCAAATCACAGGGCACACTAACCAGCTGCTGGTGTAATTCAGAGATAGTGTAACAATACTGAAGGTGATGAACAACAAAAACAAACCGATATTTTGAAGTAAAAAGCATTTTAATCTAAATTTGAAAAAATCTCAAACGTAATGTAATCCATTTAGAGGGAGGAAATCGTACCGCTGGGTCTTTGGTGCAGCAGGAGAAGGGAACTCCACACTTTTCCCGACTAGGATTTCCATCAGTACAGTTAAAATAGATGTTCAGGTTCCAGTCATCTGCTCCAAAGGCACCGCAACACTCCCACTACAGTCGGGCACAGGAAGAGACATGTGAAATATTTCTAGTGATAGGATGCCAAATTTTCTGTTATTAGACCTGCAGAATTTTTTTTTTTTTTTTTTTTAAAAAGGTAGCGTAAGGACAGTAAAGTAGAAATAAAAGAAGTGGACACTATTGGCCACCTTCCTTAAATTACCTCAGCCACAATGAGACAATGCGATTTCATGTAAATTAGATGAACTTCAAATACAGAAGCACAAACTTCTGGCTTCTGTCTCACAATTCACCAATGTAAACAAAAAAATCCAGTTTACAGCATACACAGGTGTAAACTGGATTTAAGCCCAGTCAGAGATTCATGAATGCAGCGATACTGTTGCAATGACAGAACAATAAACATGTCATTGCCTGACCACAGGCTTATAATATGAAGCAGGATTAGGTGATTAATGATGCAACTTCAAGTTTAACGCTTGATTTTCACTGGCACAAAGGTGGTTCACTTGCTACTGAGGTGTACACCAACTCTCACTGACCAATCACCACATTTCCTTGAAAAGCCCATGAAGTTCACTGTACAAATAGCAGGAGGATCTACAGCGCTGCTCTGAGGTTTTCGCTTCCTTTGTAAAATCTGCGATAGGTCACATGCTGCCTCTTTCACGAGAATGTGCTGAAAGCTAAATTGGAAATGAGATGGATTCACTGATTTGATAACCAAATTAATCAGCTTAGCCTGACTGCTGATGTTTGCGTAAGTGAAGCCAGATACAGAAAAGATATCCTGGGTATGCTGAGCACTTGCTCAGCAGTACGAGGCCTGGCTAGCCGAAACACAAAAATGGTTTAGGCTGACTGAAACTTTTTATAAAATTGTTAATTATACACATTACCCAGAAATGAACCAAATACTCAGTTTTTTAAAATTGTGCTTATGTGATATGATGAGCTGTTTGTTGCATGTCACAATACCCAATATACCTAATAACTTTAAAAATGTTTTACTACTGTCACTGATGACAAACTGATGACATAATTTGTAGTGTGAATCTACTGAAACAAGGTTCCAGTAGCAGCAGCATTATAGTGCAATAGTAGTGACACAGCTTAAGTCAAATGTAAGCACAAAGGTAGCCCAGGTAGTGTTTTCCCTGGAAAAACTATAACACTTTAGTTTAACAATAACTAAAGTAACTTAACCTTGTAACTCATCAGGAGCCTGGATAATATTGTCACATAATAAAACTGAAAAACATTTTCTTCCGGGAGTGTTGCATCTTGAGACGAGCTTTTTTAACCAACTGCTTAAAGCCCTGCTTTTCCACCATGTAACCGCATCAGTAATTCCCATCCATCGTTTGGTCATCCTGTAATATGGAGTGCAACTAGCAAGTGCAACTCACAAGTGCTCCAGCAACTATTACTATATATAACAATTTTCTTGTACTATGCCTGGTTGAAGTAGCTCCTTTTAGATACTAAATCATATATGCCCAGGCTTGTCTCGTTGCATGCACTAGAGAATGTAAACGCTGCTATAACAATGACATTGTAATATGACATTTTAATATCATGTAAAAATTTATACTGGTATTATAGTGGACAATGTGATACAATGAAAAAGGTTCAGCTAGTGAGCGGAATTGGGGTGAATAATATCTGTCAAAGTCTCAACTGTAAATTAACAAGTTTCCTAATGATTCCTCTGAACTTACATATTCCTGAGTGAAATCGATGAGGTTCTGTAGATCAATGTCATCCCGATACGCCCGGATGTTGTTGTTGATGAACAGATTGAGCTGGTCTTTAATCCAGTCCTTGAAGACAAACGCAAGAACTCCCGTTGTCAACTCCAGGAAGAAGATGATTCCAAGAAACACAGAGAACTAAAGCAGGAAGAATAAAAGGACAGAAAATTTCCACACACAAAGGTCGTTGCATACTAATTTTTTTATCATTCACACATTTTTGGAACTTACAAACTTAAGTAGAAACGTGTTTTCTCGCAGTGCTCCAATGCATCCGGCAAAGCCCAGAATGAACATAACTCCCCCAACCACCATGAAGAGCCAGACAGGGTCCAGACCCCCCAGATCTGTGATAGATGAGATGTTCGACAGAACCCCCTGGAGAGGAGAGCACAACACACTGAGTCTGAGTCAGGCACGTTTGCCAAAAGGCCCACAATGTCACAAAGTGCAGTGAAAACAGGCACGCTTCAGACCAAGAATGCAGGACTCAGGACACATGACAGAAAATGCAGTTTTAATACTGAAGATTCGAACAGAATACAAACAGAACTGGACTGGAACTAGGAGTCAGACTAGGAACAGGAACAGAACACAACACTGTATATGAGGGACGACATGCTAGGGCTGCTCAGTTATGGAAAAAAAATGCACGGGAGGAAACGATGATGCTGAACAAGGACGATCACGATCATTGTGGGATGTGTCGCCCTACATTTCTTGGAAGGTGCACGTCAGGTTACAGCGTAGCTTTCCCGCTCAATAATTAACGCATAATGCACCTGCACAAACATAAGTGCCAGCAACATCACTGGCCACTTACGTAGGTTACATTGTAGGCCCCACAAAGACTCAGCGCTGCAGCATAAATCAGGGCTTAGAGTATACGGAGCGTAATGTGACAAAAATCATTATAATAATAACCGTTTTTTGGTAATTACACTGTTTTTGTGATCATTTATAGCCAAAATCAAAATTATAATTTGAATAATTGAACAGCCCTAGGGTTGGCCTAGCCAAAAGGACAAGACGGAGGGTACAGAACAGTTCTGGGTGACCAGCGGTGGTAGCAAAGTAGCTCAGGATGCCGGTTGGATGGTCAGCAGCAGATATGAAGCAGGTCTGGGGGCCAAACGCATGGTCAGCAGCGGAGATGGAGAGACTCTGGGGACCGAATGCATGGGCAGCGGTGGAAGCGAAGCAGCTTAGAGACAGCAGTGAAGACAAAGCAGCTCTGGAGGTCGGCTGACTTGCCAGCGATGGAAACGAATCAGTTTTCAGGATGTATAGGGCTCACGGCCAACTCTTTCGGCAACTAGAGCTGCTCAGCAGGATGTGTGGCCATCTCTAATGACTGGGGCTGCTCAGCAGGGAACAAGGCCAATTCCAGGAACTGAAGCTGGAGCCTGGCTGTCCTCTCCCTGGGAACAAATGCAGGTCTCGGAACTGGCCGAGCCTTAACCACACCTACCCTGGGTACAGGAACGGGTACAGGGACAGGTTAGGCTCTAAACCCCCCCAGCTCTGGGAACAGGGACAGGTACAGGGTGAAAAGGCAAAGGGAAGACCTCAGTTGTAGCGACAGTCTCTGCTTTTACCGGCTGGACAACATAAGAAACAGTCTATGACCGCGCAGACTGAGAAACACAAATGGTCTTCGCCAGAGCAGGCTTAAATTCAGATGTTCTGGGGGCCAGGAGCACAATTAGCAGTCTCTGACTGGGCAAGCTGAGAGTCGCAAAGAACAGTCCCTGACTAGGCCAGCCGGGAAACTGAGAACACAGTCTTAAAATTTGCTGGTGGGGAAACCATAAACTCACTCTTGTTTGCTGGCATTGAAACAAAACACAGAATCTTGTTTACTGACTCAGAAACGCAACATGAGGGTTTACTATTGCAGGTTCAGACGCACAACATGAAAGGTCACCATTAGTCGACTCCAAACAACAACATGAAATGTACTATTTAACCAGCTCGTGAACAGAACATCAAGGGTTTGGGGGTTTTTTTTGTTTGGCCACAGCAGCTTTCACTTACAGTAGTCGCGACAGGAAATGGGGGAAAGATAAGGGGGAAGACACGAGGGCAAACTGGCGACAGGCCGGGACTCAGGCCCGCACTGCAACATGGCATACACATGTGGTTGCCAATAAGCCACCTGGGCACCCCAGAACATCAAGTTTTATATTTTGCCTTCTCAAAAACAGACCACAGAGCTTTACTACTATTAGCCGGCTCTGAAACTTGGAAAACAGCCTTATCAAAAGCCATCTGTTACACCCCTCTGCAACCCCTACACTCTTTGCAGTGCTAGTGAAAGAGTTCTCAAGTGCTCACTTTGGTATTTGCTGATTGACTACAGGTGTGGATAAAGGCATGCCTGAGGTCAGCTCTGGAGAGTCACTTCTTCTTGCTCTTCTGCTCTCTAGGTAGCAACTGTTTTATCAAGTAATTTAAAATAGAACCCATTTTTTTCTTACAGCTCTGGTGTCAGTGTCCACCTTATGTTGCGGCTTTTGAGCCAGGTCGTAACACCGGACTAGAAATTGCAGTCTCAGAGGGTGCCAGTTCCGGCAGAGAATAAGCAGCAGGGAATAAAGCAGTCTGGAGGCCCAGTGCTAGCACACATGGACAAGGCAGCAGGTGCAAACTGGGGCTGGACGGGGCATGTAGCATTGAGAGGCTGGGGCTCTGCTGGGCTCACAGCTTCAACCAGGGCAACGTAGGGCAATGTAGGGCACGCAGTTTCGACAGGCTGAGACTGTTCAGGGCTTGTGCTGTCTGCAGTGAGAGTTCTGCTGGTTCCACCGTCAGGATCCACGCTTCCTATTATGAAGAGCATGATGCAGTGACAGCCATGTACAGATAGGCTGCAGTTAGGCGGAGAATCAGGCTTTCCGGGTTTGTGGTGGCCGAGGATCTTTCATAGATGTTCCTGGAGTTGGCCATTAGGGGTGATTATGAAAAGGTTATGTCAAGGTCAGCAATAGCTAAGCGTATGGAGTGTGGGAGGAGTGAGGACCCAAGAGCTGAACTCAGAAGCAGGCCGACAGGGGGGGTAACAAAAAATGAGCCTTTATTTAGTGGCTGATGGCTGGAGAGCATAAATACAGAACATGAATGGAAAACAATAAAGACACTGAAAAACTAAGGACCTAATCTGGGAAGACTCTGATGAGGGAACAGGCAACAGGTGGGAGCACATTTAGGATTTAGGAACTGTTAAGAATTAATTTGACCTAGACAGGTTTTACACGTGTTTTGTAATGTGACTCTGCCCCATCCAGTTTGTGACATGGAAACATCATGGAGGAAGAGTCAAACACTGAGCTGACCGTGCAACTTAAGCAGTTTGTACCAAATTAAAATGCAGTGCCCACTGTTGGGGCACATTTTGGGCTTCAGTGAAGACAACATCAGACAAGAAGAGGACAGCTGAAACCTGCGAGACTTGAAGCACAATCATATTACCGAAAGAAATATCTCAGCTTTGGTATTTGAGCACATTTACAGTACAAACTTGATGAACTATGAGGGCAAGAACACAAACACACAAAAATTGTTCATTATTTGACTAAATCGTGATTTCGACTTGCGGTCATATCGCCCAGCATGGAGCGATGGAAAAGTTATTTGTGGTAACCAAAGGGGCAACAGAAAGCTAACATCATCTATTTTTCTCTTTTAAATCCACTTCACTGGGTAGATACTAGCTTTTGGTTTCCTGCTGTTAAGACTCCATGTTTGCAAACATCTTCCTGATTTTGATGAATAAAATTAATTAATTTGAAGATTACACTGGATTTATTATTACACCTTTTCAATCACACAGGCTTGCCTATTCCTTTGCTAAGCTTATGATTATGCAGATTATGCAGCAACATGAAAATTATAATGGTAAATTTGGCATTGAATTGAAGAGACATTATAATGTCAATTAATTAAAACATTTCACACATTAATACCTACTCACCTTCTCACTCCATGCCCACAGTCCAATTCCAACTAAAGCCATGCCCAGCAGCTGCAAAACACCAATCACATCTTATTAAGGAGAAGAGAAGCACAATGGGAATCTCACAGAAGCATCTGTTTAAAGACGGCCAGTTTGGTCCATACAATAGCCTGCATGCCACTGAAAACGTACTGAAGCCGTACCCCAAAGCTGAGGCTCACACCAAACCCTTTTTAAAAAACACACTAGGCCTGTGTCGTTCACCAACAACAAGCAGTGCGCTTTTACTGTTGACGTGCAGTGTGTTTGTGTGTGTATGCATTATGAATGCGCCAGCTCCATGAGAAGCCTGGAGCTTGAGGCGCTCAGCTGTCATTAGTTGACTACAAAAAAGCCGATTAGCTTTGTGCTGCGGACTAAGCTGCAGCTGCTTTTATCTGGACATTGCAGGACCGGCACAGTGACAATGTGACACCAACAGCTGAGTATGAGGAGTATGAGTATAAACTGAGAGATAAAGGACCCACAATAAGCAGCGAGGATGATGATGATGATGATGATGATGATGATGACTCGGGCCTTCCTCGTTATTGGAGCCATACTAACACAATAGGGCAGATAATAACTGAATGAATAAAAGCTTCTTACCCAAAACAGGATGTTGAATCCGAAAATGAAGTATTTGATGCAGCAGCTGACTTCGTGGCCTTTGTAATGATTCCCCGACATGTTTGAGCATCATCAGCGCGGCGTCTCGCTACGGGAAAAAAACACGGCCTGCTTCACAGGATCTGTGCTGTGCGGGAGGGAACGGGAACGGGTCCGGCGCTCGGGGGGTGCATGTCGCTGCTTCAAGTGTCCGCTTCAGATCTGCACAGGGGGCATGGCGGGAAGACGGACGCGCTCACACACAAGCCGCGCTTAAACAAACAAATAAACAAACAAACAAAGCACGACCCCCAATTCAACACCGCGGGACACAACGATCCTCCGCTTCTCTGGACAATTTCAGCCTACAGGAGACGGTGGCGATGCTACGGGTAGTCGTCAGTGATTGGCTGGAAAATCACGTTAAAGACAGGGAGCTCCACCAATCGCATCCAAGGAATCCCGTGGCACTTCCGGTGCCTTCTATTCGACAGTAATCTATCTTCCCAAGAGCAGTCAGCCCCGTGCCAAGCACGAGACCCTGTCGGAATCAGCTGATTATATTGTACAGTAACTTTTATATATTTAATATGCAAACTTTTACTTCGATCACACGAGCATTTTCCAACTAACTAGAAGTATTTTGCTAGCATTTTTGAGACCTCATAACTTCTTCACAGCAGGAGGTAACCATATGAAAACTTAAGGGCTGAAACACACCTTTAACGTAATGCCCTTCACATTACTATACACCCAATCATACTATACAAGCCAATCACAGGGGAGAAAGTAAACTCAAAATGACAGGAGACAACTAACTATCAAAGAAAAACTGAAAAAATAACAAAAATGAAATATAGAGACAAGGAAAACTAACTGAACACTGCAGAAAGAAACACCGAGGAGGATGGAAGAGTTAGGAAATCAAATAGCATCAGGATGATTCAAAGGTACCACATGTACAGTAGATGGCAGCCACATACTAACCAGTGCACTACTGGTGCGGAAGTAATATTTATAATCTGGGCAGTAGTTGTATTTTTTCACCAAATAACCTACTGATTTTTTCAAAGCGTACAGGATGTTATCGCTATTGCTTTATTACAATCTGGCTTTGGCTGCAAGGAGTTTATTCGTCTCTCCAGTTGCATTGTATAAGCTTATTCCATGGCTATTTTTTTTCCAAGATGTGATCTTACTGCACATATTATTTGTGAAAGCACTAACTGTACCTGTATGCAAATACATGATGCTTTGTGTTGGGTGCCCACCTGGACTGATTTTATGGCATCAGCTAACTGCACATGTTGACAAGTTGAGAAAACCCTATTTTTATGACATGATAATTATCAATACTGCGCATGCTGCTCATGACATCAGCAAAAGGTAGCTTTTAAATTCAAAATTAAAGTTAGCCCTCAGACAAGACACACAAAATCAGAAGCCCAAACCAAACAACTGTCTCTTAGACAGTAGAAAAAGGAATTTTGGTTTGGTCTTTGGTCACATTTCTTATGAAATCCATTTGACATGTACCACCTGCCTAAGAATCTACACCCTTTCATGGAAACTGTATTCTCTGATGTGCCCTGCCACAAAGCAAAAGTGGTTCAGGAAGGCTTTGAAGAGCACAACAGTGGGATCTGTGGGATGTGCCGGTCAAACAAGTCTGATCCACAGAGGCCCCAAGTCACAGCTTACAGGACTTAACGGAACTTGGTGTCAGCTACGACAGCACACCTTCAGGGGTCTAGTGGAGTCATGACCCGATGGGTCAGGGCTATTTTGACAGTAAAAGGGGGACCAACACAATATTAGGCATGTGGTCATAATGTTATGCTTGCTCTGTGTATAGTTCACCATAAACTGATACAATATATAGGTAGAGCACGTCGTCTACGAATTGGAAGGTGGTTCAATCCCTGGCTGCTCCAGTCTGCGTGCCAAAGTATACTGAACTCTGCTTTTGTATAGAGCACTTTGAGTGCTCAAGTAGAAAAACACTATATAAGAACCAGTCTATTTACCATGACAACATATGAACAGTGTTTACAGTTGTGTGTATCTTGAAAAACGAAATAATGCTGTAGCTTTTCTTTGGCAAGACCTTAAACTGTTTTCACCCTAAACACCTGACCCGTAATGGTAACCACAGATGACAGAAATGAAGCACAGCTACACCATATACGTCACTTCTTAAACCTGAC
Source organism: Pterophyllum scalare (assembly GCA_024447675.2). NCBI lineage: Eukaryota > Metazoa > Chordata > Actinopteri > Cichliformes > Cichlidae > Pterophyllum > Pterophyllum scalare. Next base: position 62,667 of record JAMQGT020012406.1, on the reverse strand, counting down.
AACTCAAAATCGTTCACTCTTGTTGCTGATGGTTTATTTTAATCAATAAATGTCAGTCCAGAGTGCACAGCTAGCAAGAGGGGTGGTGGTGGGGTTGATAGCAACAATGGATGGAACTGCTCTCAGAGAAAGAGGAGCATGTAAGAAGAGGTCGAGGAGGAGTGACAGTAATTTCATGGTTATGGTTAATGGAATGACAACTCATATGAAAAAAAAAAGAAATAAAAAAGTATAACAACTTCACATCACTGCACTCTGTTATTATGGCCTGTCTCACTAACATGCACTTGTGGCCACATCAGCAACACTAACATAAAACAGGGCTGCCTGGATGACAGCACACACAGAGGTGGAGTATTCTCTCTGCCGAGGACATTACAGCACTTTATCATTTTTATAGAGCAGACAGCTGTTTGCTTATATATTCATGTTTGAAATTTTGAGAAAAGAATATTTAAGTGGTCAAACAGATCATTTTAATTTAGTCAACACTTCAAAATAATCCAACTACATTGGGCTGATATTAAAAAGAGAGTTAAATCTGAAGAGGGTGTGCCAGGTAAAGCACCAGTAAGGGTTCACTCAGAGAGCCTCTGTTCAGACAGTACAGACTCTGTGTCAGTGCTTCATGAAGGACCAGACTCCCACGCTCGTCCGTATATCGCAGCTGGAAGCCCACAACCTCCAGAGGCTTCACAGCCAGCACAGCTGACACATCAAACACGTCATACCCAGATGGCGGTCGCTGGTCCAGGGCCAGCTGTCGCTCCTCAAGGGCAGGAATTTCATTCAGACGCCCTTGTGAAGCAATGACACTGTGCAGGGTGACGGTGACGCCGAGCGGCTGAGGATGGAGGGCTTTCCTGAACAGGACCAGCTCTGCGCCCATCATGAAGGGGTTCAAGGTGGTGACATTGAACCAGATCCATCCCTGAGGAGCATGATGTGGACCTGCATGATGCAAAGTATGAGTGTTACAAGGAATCATGAATACAGGATTTTGCTCCTCTTCAGTTGCTCCTCCATATAAGCTGTACAATGTGCCATGTCTTTCAGGTTACTACGTGCAGAGATGAACCTACGGATTCTGGGGCTTTGTAAGCTCGTTTTTCCTTTATGGTTAGTAACTTTATGCTTTTGGCTTGTTTGTGCAGGAGCAGCAGCAGGGAGTGGATGAACCCACTCTCTGGTAAGGTTTGGAGTGGTCAGTGAGACTGGAAAGGTGCTGTATAAATGCCATAAACTGCAAATATTTGTCTTTAAAACTGGTGGAACAGACATAGTGCTAAAAGGAGAGTGAATATTGGAGTCAAACATGTCTGTGGGATGTCTGAGCACACAGACACAGCACACTGCATACTGTAAATACTTGTTAATAATAAAGTAACCGCTCTGCTTTACTGTGTATTTGGCTGGCCTGCCCTTTCCCCCTCTTATTTTTTCCTGTCTGAAAAATACAAAGTATGAGCATATATTTATAAGTTTGAATTGTGTTTTAATCCTGTAACTTAACACACATTTGATTCCCTTGGTCTGAGACCTGCATGTGTCCAGAGTCAGGACAGACTGAGAAACTCACTGCTGCAGATCATCTGTGGTGTCTTCAAGGCAGAGGTGATGGGACAGAGGCTCTCCAGCCCTGATGATACACCACAACAAATTCAGTGTGTGTGAGAGAGGAGGAGGAAGCAGAGCCAGCCTGTGCCAGCTGAGAGATGGAGAGGAGAACAGGGGGAGAATAGACAGGCTGTTCTCTCTTTGTGAACGACTGCCAGAAAAGTTTGAAATAGTTATCTGTCCAAAATCCATCATTTTATGTAATGATAGAATAATTTTATCACCAAAATGGCATGTTTTCAGTAGTGGAAAAAGTACTCTGGTCCTTCAACTAAAAAGTTTAAAGGGTAGTGAAAAGTTATAAAGTCAAAAACTTAAAATATATAAGTATCAGTGCCAAAATGTTCCTGAAAATAAATGTCAAGCAAAATAACTCAGTTTTTTTTTCTTTCATTACATGAATCATTGTGTGTTTTGGATTAAGATTGCTGCTGCATGTTTGTGTTTGTTGTTTATTATTGCTTTAGATGTTTATATGCTTTATATATCGAGGGCAGTTCATTTACACTATTACATCATATTTTATAAGGATGTTGTGTGTTTGTATTGCATCTGCTCTGTTAGACATATTTAGCAAAAAAGCAGCCCATTTAAGGCTCTGATATGTTTTCCATCTGAAATGAGACAGTTATGGCATCGCATGATTTTCTCATCCATCCATCCATCCATCCATCCATCCATCCATTCTCTTCCACTTATCCTGTTCAGGATCGCAGAGGGGCTGGAGCCTATCCCAGCTGACATAGGGCGAGAGGCAGGGTACACCCTGTACAGGTCACCAGCCTGTCACAGAGTTAACACAGAGAGACAGACAACCATCCACACTCTCATTCACATTCTCATATGGGCAATTTAGAGTGAGCAATTAACCTAACCCCAGTAAGTGTATGTCTTTGGACTGTGGGAGGAAAGCGGAGTATCCGGAGTAAATCCACAAAAAAAAAAAAAAAAATTCTCATCCAGTAAAGGAAAATTTAATACATCAGTCAGTCAAGAAATATGCAAAATTATTACAACTTGCGAGTTTTTTTTTTAACCATTACTAAAGCTTTTCAGACAAATGTAGTGGTGCCAATATATTAAAAGAACAATATTTGTCTCCTTCATATATGATACATCAATATATTTTCCCTTTAAAAGATATTTGTCTCTGAGATGAATAAAATAACTGGGATGACACGAGTCTCATGGACTACATTGCCTAACTACCTTAGCTATTGTTAGTATTACTGTTGGCTCAGGGGACTCAGCCTAACAATCTTGTTTTTACAGGCCCACAGTCTCTCAGCCTCCGATACATCTCATACCAATAAAACATCTCAGTTTAATCTCAGTATAAGTAAGACAAATTAGATAAAATTACGATTGCCACCTTCATTTCTGTTGTGCCATACAATGCTGTACAAAACATTTCTAGTGGTGTTTTGGTGGCTAGGCAACTTAAGCAGTGCGTCATAATCTAGACTGAACCATTTAACAGCCGCTCACTTCCAGGCTTTGTGGTCTCCATGGCTAGGTCCTTGGAAGGATGCAGCCCCTGAATTGGAACACAGCCTCAGACTGCATCCAATAATGGCTGCAGCTGACCAACATATTTGCATAATAGCTACATGTAGTTATAAATCAGGAAAAATTGTTGAAGATTTCCGGAAATTTTCTTTTTGCTAAGGGCTGATGTTGTTGCCTACATTAGCTGATGTTAACTGGTGTTAGTGAAACTGTTTTTGAAGTTATTTTGGAAAATGGTGTTCGTGATGACAAGCTGTTTCTTCTTCTACGCGCTCCGGCTGGAGGGTGGGGTGGGGGGTTATACACTCTAAACAGTGTGGCATGTTTCCCTTGTAGGAGCTGCACATTAAGATCATGTGATCTGAGTGGCCATTAGGCAGCTCTGTTAGTTTAGAGTTCAGAGAACAACCTGACACTGAACACCATGAAAACCAAAGAAATCCTGGACTTCAGGAAACACAAAACTGACCCAGCCCCCATCTACATCAACGGCGAGTGTGTGGAGAGGGTCCACACCTTCAGGTTTTTTGGTGTCCTCATCTCTGCTGATCTCTCTTGGACAGATAACATCACAGCCTGCTTATCACAGAAGACTCAGAGGCGACTTCACTTCCTGAGGGTCCTCAGGAAGAACAACTTGGACTCAGACCTGCTGCTGACCTTCTGCCGCTCGTCCATTGAGAGCCTGCTGATGTACTGTATCACAGTATGGTACGGCAGCTGACACTGAAGCACACAGGGGGAGGCTTCAGAGGTTAGTCGAGACAGTACAGAGAATCGTTGGCTGCCCTCTCGCCTCCCTGATGGACATCTACACCTCCCGCTTCCTCAGCAGAGCCAGGAACATCATCAAGGACAGCTCACACCCTGGTTTGACCTGCTGCCCTCTGGCAGGCGCTACAGGTGCATCAAAACCAGAACAAACAGACCCAAGAACAGTTTCTTCACCAGAGCTATCACCACCCTGAACTCACACACTCACCTACTCTAACTGTGCAATACCCACATGTCTGTGCTATACTCCTAAAATGTGCAATATTCATTTACCAAAGGGCAATACTCGTCCAATGTACATCATTTTTATATGTATATATGTATCTATTTATTTTATTTTTTTATACATTCTATTTTATTTTAAATTTTTGTGTTGGCTTTCTACAGTATGGCACTGAAACAGGAGTGGCCCTCAAATCTCATTGTACATTCTGTATAATGACAAAGGCATTCTATCCTATTCTATATATCAAATGTACTTATTTTAGGGACTTAAGGGTACTAAAACTAGAAACCATAAACATTATGAAAAAATATTGTTTATTATTAAGATAGCTCACATGAAGAGTTACAAATACAAGGAAAAAAGAAAGACACATAAAGGCATAAACAAGGCAGATAATAGTCTTTGCCCCCCACCCTTTTTAGTTTTTAGTGAAACTACAACATAACTGCTTAACACTAACAATAACTAAAGTAACTTGAGTACGGAACTCTGCAGGAGCTACACAATATTGTCACATAATAAAAGAGAACAATAGTTTTCTACCTCAGTCCCTGACTCTCAGACATGCCTGGGCTTATCTCATTGTTGTGTGCACTAGGGAATGCAAATGTGGCATTGCTATAGTAACAATATTGTGAAAAGACACTTTTTATATCACACAAAAATTTCAATCCTGGTATAATTGCTGACAATATGATATGGCTCAGCCCTAAGTTGCAATACTATCATGTCGACAAAATTTGTCCACAGTCAGAGAGTACAGTAAACAGGCCCCAAAGAGCTCAAAACCACTTTTGTTGTAGTTGGTGCTATGGTAGCTGTCTCCACTACACAGACAGACATAAGGTGACATCAGCCTCGCTATCACAGCTGGAAACTAACCCTTTCAGGATGCTGTGTTACATGTAAGGTTAGGTTTAGGTTGAATTGTGTAGTTTGTTAAGGTTAGAGGACTTTGGTTACAATGATTAACACACAGTCAAGGTTATAGAAAAAGGAAATGTAACTATGGAGGGCTCATTCTGAAACAAAAAACAAAGTTTTGTCAACCCAGCCAACCGTCTTTCTCACCAAAATTTGAGAACTTGCTCTTTTCTTCTATCATAGCAGATCGTTTTCTGTGTTTATACAGTTTTTAATGAAAATGTGTGAAGTAGTTATGGTTATAGCAAAATTTGCAGGATTACTATGTTAAAAGAAGACTTATTAATTTGAAATCCTTACCATCAACACTCCGAAACCCCTTCACCAGTGTTCCATCTGATTTCCCAATGTCCTGAACCTCCAGTGAGCTCAGGTTCTGATAGATCTTCCTCATGTAAGGATGTGGTTTAGCGTGGTGACTTGCTGACACTTTTTTGATATGTAGCATTTCCAAAATAGCTTTGTTGAGCTCTTGCTCATCCTCTGCATCTCTCCGGTGATCCATCAGCAGCAAGCCTGTTACGGAGCACAGCAGAAGGAAGCCCAGTGTTACACCCAAACATACTCCTCGAACCATTCTGAGTTAAATTTATTTTTCAGCCCTTTCCAAGATGATCAAGTATGTGCACTTCCCCTCAGTTACACAGCTGCTGGAGTGTCCACCTGGCAGGGATTTGTAATAGTCTGTGCACTAACAGATATGCAGGAACCCCAGGGGCTGTCAGGACTTAGTGAAGCCATCCAATTTTGAATCTGAGGAATGTTACTTCCTCTTGACAATCACTCTAGCATGGAGTTTAATGAGCCACAGTGCTGCACTGCTCTGAACAAGCTGGGCTGGTGCACTGACTGGGAAAGACTTCACTGTGGCTCTCACCACACATTAGACATAAACAGCAAAACTGTTTAGTCTCAATATATTTTTAAATCAGAAATGCAGTAATAAATCACTGAAATAAGAGCTTAATTGTTTTGAGGGCTATATGTCAGTGTTTCAGAAGAAAGTAGTCATCAGCTCAAATCTTATTCAAATTTAATTACTCAAACCTTCTTAATTTTTTATTAGTTAATGAATTAACTACATATAGTGCCAACTCACAATAACAGCGGCCTTAAGGAGCTTTATGACCTTACAATATAAGAGAGAAAACTCCAACAATCAGGTGGTCCCCTATGAGCAGCACTTGGTGGGAATGGGATGGTAGAACTCTTCAAACAGAAAGACCCCTCCATTTTGCGGGAGAGTGCCTGTTAGGGCACAGCCTGAAAGTACTATATGGGCCCAGTCTCCTGTGCACCCACCACTCACAAGAGAGGCTGTAGTTTCAGTGCTTTGTGGATCAGGTGGCAGTCAGGTGTGGAGGTCCTGGTGATCTGATGGTTGGTTGATGAATCTGGTTATAGAGCATGGAGCATCACCTCTCTGGTGGTGATGTCGAGCAGTAGATATAGTTGGGTTCGCCTCAGTACACAGCTTGTGCTCTGAAAACAGTCTTCTGGAGAGGGGTCAGACTCTGTTCCAATCTGGCATTGCCCTTGGTGAGAGACAGCGGGCAGGGTGGGTATACTCGTATCCCCCGCTTTGGTATGTGTACATCGCAGCTTTCCCCATTGGATGAGAGGATTGCTTCCCTGCACTTTCAGTTTGGGGAACAAATTCTGATGTTGTTTGTGATAATTCAGTGTACCCAGCCATTTGAAGCATAATTTGCAGTCCCATAAATGAATCTATCTGCATGCCCATTTCCATTGAGACAGCAAACGGAGAGGGGTTTTCACCTGCAGCAGAATTGCTCCCATGCAGTCCTCCAAAATCCCAAGTGCGCATCACTGGACGTGGATGATGAATGGGTGGCCCACAGACCAACTGTACCACATACATTGTGCACTATCTCCATCAACAAAAGAGCTCTCTGCAGGTAGATGGGCCATTCCTAGACTGCCACTGGACTGCAAACATGCTATGCCTGCTGAATCATGAATTCTACTTTAGAGACCCCGGGCAGGGTGCTTAAAGGTACACCTGCTGGCGACTCCATTGTCCTGCTGGGATACTTCAACACTCACATGGGCAACAGCAGTGTGACCTGGAGGGGTGTGACTGGGAGAAATGACCTACCTGTTCTGAAACTGAGCTGTCTTTTGTTGTTGGACTTCTGCATTAACTGCAGCTTGTCCATGATAAACACTATGTTCAACCATAAGGATATTCATAAGTGCATTTGACACCAGGATGCCCTAAGTCACGGGTAAATAATTGATTTTGTAATCATATCGTCAGATATGCAGCTATATGTCTTGGACAATTGGGTAAAGAGAAGAGCGGAGTTGTCAACTGATCACCACTTGGTGGTGAGTTGGATCAGGTGGTAGAGGAGGATGCTGGATAGACAGGGAGTCAGGCATCAGAAGTGCCTGACTCCCTGGTATAACCCACAAACACACACCTTAAAGCAGATAACCATCAGCTGGATAGAAAATAGCACTTCACGAATTAGAAAGATCTTCATTCAGCCTGGAAAAAGAATTGGTAGCTCTATTTAGGAAAAAAAAGCCCTCTGTAAAGCTAGAACATCTTACTATTCATCACTGATTGAAGAAAATAAGAACAACCCCAGGTTTGTTTTCAGTAGTGTAGCCAGGCTGACAAAGAGTCAGAGCTCTGTTGAGCCGAGTACTCCTCTAACTTTAACTAGCAATGACTTCATGAGTTTCTTCACGAATAAAAATTTAACCATTAAAGAAAAATTATCCATAACCATCTCACAGATGCATTATTACGTGCAGCTACTTTCAGTACTAATGATATTAATTTGGACTCTTTCTCTCTGATTGATCTTTCTGTGTTAACTTTACTTCCTCCAAACCATCAATGTGTCTATCAGAGCGCCTTCCTACAAGACTGCTCAATGAAGTCCAGCCATTAACTAATGCTTCAATCTTAAATATGAATATACAGTACCAGTCAAATGTTTGAACACGCTCACCCATTCCTATGAATGGAATTTTAGGGTGCCCCCCCCCCTGCCAAATCCCATGTTAAACCCCGACTGTACTCATTTTTGTGTTCAGCTGTGGAGGTAGACTCACCCTCTATAATGTAGGCAAGAGAAAATAAGTATTTATGGCTGCTGTGACATGTAAAATCAGGGGTTTTAATTGATTGTGATGGTTACTTAGTTTTGCCAATAAAAGATTTTGACCTGGGCAGACAGGCCATTCCATCCTCTCCAAATTCTGGAGGTAGTCTCTGATAACCCTGCTCTGTTGAGGCGAGCATTGTTATCTTGGACTGAGATGTGGGATTGGCACTGGTTGCAGAGTCTCATCTCCAATATCTCTCTGCCGCCAATGATGACAAGGCTGATTGGGGTACCAGAAGCTCAAACCAAGAGTCAATAGCAGAAAAGACTGTTTGGTATATATTATGTACAATTGAATACGGGCTCAGATGTCACCTGGATTAACAGGGCCCGTGTCAGGTGTTGAGGAACCAGGACATATTGATGACAAGTTGGCTACTGAAAAAAGGATACAGTACAGGTGGACAAGAAAGGAGAATGAGGACCTGGTGGAATGGATTCTTTGACACCCAACATCAAGACTAACATTGAAACAACTCGTAGCTCAGTGTTCCAACATCTGCAAGAAACAACTGCTATCAAAACTAGAGACTGAGCTACAGAAATGCTACTGCAAGGGAGAACCAGCACGTCAGAGCAGGGGGCAGATATCATCATTCACACCCTCCAAGATTGGGTGCCAAGACCCAAGAACAACTTCAAAGCTTCACCATGTAGAGGAGGTGGCTGATGTTTGCTCACTTCTGTAGTCTGCAGTCTTTTTATTGCTGTTAAGGCTGAGGAGGTTCATGAACAGCAGTGGGGAAGGATGACATTTATTTTTTCTTCCCCCCACATCAGTATATGTGAATGAAAATACACTATAAAATAATTGTTGCCCCAAAATCATCTGAAGTACATGCAACAAGTTGTTTATAACAGATCTTTTTAATTTGTTTAAATGGAGTGAGACATACAGTTATGTCTGCAGAGTGATCTTGGGATACTGTCATGGTTGGTAAATTTTGTGGTTTTGAGTCCTTAGTTTTATTTATTTATTTATTTTAGGTTTTTAGGCTTTCTGTATTTTGCAGTTGTAGTTAACACTCTTGGGTTTCTGGATTACATGCTTCTTTGAATTTCTGTCTTAGTTTCACTGTGGTCCATAGTTTCAATTAATATTAAGTTGTTTTTGATTTTCAAAACTTATTTCTATAAGTTTTGTAGTAATATTAGTTCTTGGTGTTTTAGCATCCTAGTTTCTGTTTCTGTTTTGAGTTATGGTTTAAAGTCGCTTTACCTTCTATTGCCTATGTCTGGTAAAAACAGCAAACCAGTTTTCTATCCATGTTTTGACCCTTTTGGGTTTAATATTGTTGAAGTTTTGCTCATGGATGTCTTATCTGTGCCTCTGTAGAATCAAAAGGGGGAAATGCTGAGGATCATCTTGTTATATCATAAGTCTCAGCTTTCTTTCTCTCATGCCCTATGTTATGCGTAACCCCTGACCCCTGCACCTAGGAGAAGTGCAGGCATGCAGAACCTCCCCAGCTGAGACAGTGTCCTGCTTTCTCTCCTTGCCTGAGTTTCCAAACAGATAAGACTTGTTTGCCCTATCTGCTACATAGATCTTGTTGAACTGTGTTTGACTGGTGTAGGATAACTGGACTTCTGCCTAGCAACAATGTAATATGATGCAGCGGGACCCTGTATAAGTAAGGTCTGTCTCCTTTATTCCTTTGAATTCCTCAAAGCAATGCCCTGTGCTCCATACTGATGGAAGGATAAAACGCTCAAAAGACAACTTCAGCAGTAAACTTCTTTTATTTAATGCACTAAATTTCCACAACACCTTGCAGAGTAACCTCATCTCTTGAATACAAGAAAGATGATGTACAGGAACTCATTCCCCCCACTTTAGCATAACAGCCAGTATCCTATCAATGGCTAATGGCAACACAAATGCCAAGATGAAAGATTGCAGAGCTCCTGAATCCCAAAGGATGTTCTCTGGAACTTTTTCCTGACCTGCCAACCAAAGATGGTTAGGATAAACCTATGGTCTGTAACCTGGATTAACTAATTGCAAGTCAGGAGGCACTAAAGATTTGCCACAGGCAGAAATGGCAGACAAAGGTATCTCTGGCTTGGTGTAAAATTTTACACAGCAATGGCATTAGCCTATTAAGCTGGACAAGCTGAGGCAGCAAGGGCAATTTACTTTGCTAAACAACTCCCTGGAAATTTGTTCTTAGGAGAGGCAGTGATTTCCAGTGACCTTGTCCTAAACAATAGTTACAAAACTTGCTCTGGTCTTGCTTACTGTGGGCATTTGAGGAAGATGAATGAACCTCTGGGTCAAATGGATACTTAAGACGCAACCTTCTTTCCTGCAATTACCACTTACTCTGACAATCAAAATAAACTCATCTGCCAATTCTTTTGCCCTAGATACACGTTTTTTGTTGTTGTTTTTTTTTTTACCTTCCAGTGTATAGCTACTCACGTACCTCAATGAGGTAAGTAGGTATCCAGTCTGGAATCATGAACTCAAGGTCCCAGAATACCCACCACATTGGTTGCGCCATCACACAGTCACTTCTATTTATGCTCACAATTAAGGCGCAGGTAGCTGCTGCTGTATTCTCCTGAATGATGTCGCCCCTCAGACAATACTGCCACATCAGTGCTAATACAGGCGGAGAAAGAGTCAAAAAGCAAAGGCATTGCAGAGTGCTTTTTGTCCCCCACAAAGTTTCACTTTTTTCAAACTGTTGCGACATTTCTCTCTGTATAATCTATGAATCTCTGAGCCTCTTTACTGATATATCATAAAAATGGTAGTAAAAACTCAGCTCGTCTTCAGCCCAGCTGCAGTGGCAACAGCGTTGTGTCTGGCTGCAACAACTGAGAGGTGGAAGACTAGCAGAAATGTCAGCTAGCGTTGATGAATGTGTTCAAGAGGTACTGCACTGTGGGTATCAAACGGCCCTTAAGCTAATTCAGCAAAAAAAAACCTCACACTGCTGTGGACAAGTCACAGCATCCGAGCAAACTGGACATATGTTGGATTTTCCTCTTCTCTAGGGTTTCTAAACTTTTTACTTTTTGATAGTTGTCACTCTAACATCTCAGGACAGAAAAAGCTTGCTGAGCCTTTTTTTTTAGTCAGTAAACAGATCTTCCTGCTCCAGTGAGAGTCTGTCCACTTCCTGAAATCTGCCAGCAGCAGGTTTAGTTCACAGAGTCTGTTATCTTTCTGGAATTGAAAACCTGGGATTTCCCTCAACTCCAAGTTAACAAACTCAGAGCTGAAAGCTAAACCTGCTTCTAAATTGCCCAAAGGTGTGGATGTGAGCATGACTTGGATAAGTGGAAGAGGATGGATGGGTGATAATTTTTAAAACAAACATGCAAACAAACAAACAAACAAGCAACAACAACAACAACAACAAAAATGATAGTCAAGATTAAAACAAAAAAAAAGCAACAATATTTGACTTCTCCAATTTTCATAAAATGTGCTTGCTGCAATGACAACCATTTTGGATTGAGACCAAAATTGATTTCCCAGCATGCCAGCCATATGTCATATGACATATCCCCAGAAAGACCAGGATATGCTTTATAGACTAAAACAGGATTTAATTGAGATTCTTGAAAACGTTAAACATTGTGCATGAAAATATAATGTCCTCTACAGAGGACAAACATCAATGAAGCGGGTCCCAGGAGGATAGTATTACTACTTAGACTAGAAACTGGCCTTTATAGAGCTAAGCATTTATTTGGTGAGCACACACAGATTTTTCATTGGCTCAAACTCTGACTCACCGCACCCTAGGTGGCCTATTTACTATGTAATACCGAACACCTACCGCCACCTAGTGGTTGAAGGTAACATTAACTTCTCATTGCAAGAACAGGTGCTGGTCATACAATTAGAATATCATGTAAAAGTTGATTTATTTCAGTAATTCCATTCAAAAAGTAAAACTTGTATATTATATTCATTCAATATACACAGTATATATTTCAAATGTTTGTTTCTTTTAATTTTGATGATTATAACTGACAACTAATGAAAACCCCAAATTGAATATCTCAGAAAATTAGAATATTGTGAAAAGGTTCAATACTGAAGACATCTGGTACCACACTCTAATCAGCTGCAAAGGCCTTTAAATGGTCTCTCAGTCTAGTTCTGTAGGCTACACAATCATGGGGAAGACTGCTGACTTGACAGTTGTCCAAAAGACGACCTTTGACATCTTGCACAAGGAGGGCAAGACACAAAAGGTCAATGCTAAAGAGACTGGCTGTTCACAGAGCTCTGTGTCCAAGGACATTAAGGCGAAGGGAAGGAGAAGATGTGGTAGAGAGGATTGTGAAACAAAAGCCATTCAAAAATGTGGGGGAGATTCACAAAGAGTGGACTGCAGCTGGAGTCAGTGCTTCAAGAACCACCACGCACAGACGTGTGCAGACATGGGTTTCAGCTGTCGCAGTCCTCGCGTCAAGCCACTCTTGAACAGAAGTGTCTCGCCTGGGCTAAAGACAAAAAGGACTGGACTGCTGCTGAGTGCTCCAAAGTTATGTTCTCTGATCAAAGTCAATTTTATATTTCATTTGGAAATCAAGGTCCCAGAGTCTGGAGGAAGAGAGCAGAGGCACAGAATCCATGTTACTTGAGGTCCAGTGTGAAGTTTCCACAGTCAGTGATGGTTTGGGTGCCATGTCATCTGCTGGTGTTGGTCCACTGTGCTTTCTGAGGTCCAAGGTCAACGCAGCCATCTATCAGGAAGTTTTAGAGCACTTCATGCTTCCTGCTGCTGACCAACTTTATGGAGATGCAGATTTCATTTTCCAGCAGGACTTGGCACCCGCACACAGTGCCAAAGCTACCAGTACCTGCTTTAAGGACCATGGTATCCCTGTTCTTAATTGGCCAGCAAACTCGCCTGACCTTAACCCCACAGAAACTCTATGGGCTATTGTGAAGAGGAAGATGCGATACGCCAGACCCAACAATTCAGAAGAGCTGAAGGCCACTATCAGAGCAACCTGGGCTCTCATAACACCTGAGCAATGCCACAGAGTGATTGACTCCATGCCACGCCGCATTGCTGCAGTAATCCAGGCAAAAGGAGCCCAACTAAGTACTGAGTGCTGTACATGCTCATACTTTTCATGTTCATACTTTTCAGTTGGCCAACATTTCTAAAAATCCTTTTTTTTTTGTATTGGTCTTAAGTAATATTCAAATTTTCTGAGATACTGAATTTGGGGTTTTCATTAGTTGTCAGTTATAATCATCAAAATAAAAAGAAACAAACATTTGGAATATAAATATGTGTGTAATGAATGAATATAATATGCAAGTTTCACTTTTTGAATGGAATTACTGAAATAAATCAACTTTTTCATGATATTCTAATTTTATGACCGGCACATTCACAGTTTTGGAGCTGTAACAAACCTTTAGATTTGAAGTTAATTTCACTCGCTCCCAAAAAACAAATTAAAACATGCTTTGAATACTTTCTGGTTGTTGATTATAAATAAAATTTGTGCTGTTTGAAATACTACAAATTTGAGTATTTTAAGCTGTGAGAATATTGAGTTTGTATGACCCCTATAACCTGCATTGTGAACGATGCATATGGCTTTTTAAAAGGATAAAAAGTGAATGTAATGTACTTTTTTTTTAAGTTATTGCTCCAAACCTCTGCCTAATAGCTTAAATAAGGTGAAACCAGCTTACAGTATGGAGTGACCAATCTAATGCCTTCATTGCCTTGTTTAGCACTGCAGTGCTTCTTAATAATTTAAACGTATGCTCTTTCACCTACTATTACCCAAAGAAATCTGCTTTCATATTGGCACCATTTATTCTAATCTTTACATGTGAATTTAATTTAGTATTTACAAATAATATTATTTTGGTTTTATTCAAAACCATTTTACTCAAACAATTTAGGTCTCCACACTGACCCCTGGGGGAACATATCGGGCAACGATCATTCATCTTCACAAACTGTTACTAAATAACTCCTAACCTCATTTTAAACTACCTCCTGATGCCATAACGTTCCAGTCATGGTATATATATCATGATCTATTGTATTGTATTGTATTGTTGGTCTTTCCTAAGCGTAGGAATAACCCAACCACATATTCTACTTAGTCTAGTAGAGCCGGTGATGTTGATCTGCTTGATCTGAACCCGTTCTGACTCTCGGTATCTGTCGTGAGCCGTAAACTGTAGTTGCGGTGTCACCGCGCAGCACAGCGATCTAAGCCACCTGAATGGCCCTACTCACTGTGGTCTATGTGGCAAAGAACAGTTTTCAACGGTTGTTGTTTCATTTGTTCAATTGATTTGATTATTATTATTATTATTTTTAATCTGTATTGATCAGTAGTCCATGCAAAACTGGAGCAAAGTGCTGCCCTCTGCAGGTAAGCTGCAGCACCCCAGCTGTACAGGGTGTTTATTATACAATACAGTATTTTTCCCTCATGCGTTTCCTTCCATTAGCGCAATGTTAAGCCTTTGATCCGTTCATCTGTTGTTCGGTAATTACAAACCACCAGACCCTGGACAAGACTTTGATCTCTGAACCTGCTGCCTGTCTTGAGGGTTTTCCGCTCCGATTACTCATCCCACAGCGCCAACAGGAGGAGGAAGGCGTCTCTGCTCGTCTCCCTCTCTCACGGGTGGAGTTTGTTGCCCAGAAGTTCGCCAGACTCTGTCAATGAAAGCAGGAGGGAGCCGACAGGTAGGGTCGAAGAAGGAAGGAAGCGCCAGATGTTCAGGTAAGAACATGTTTCGGCATATGCGGTGATCTTTGCTGGGGAACCTTTTTTGTCTGGGAGCAAAACAAAAATGCTTTCTTCCTCCGCTTTTTGTTGTTTTTATGTTAATTATTTTGATTTTTATAAGCGATCTGTCTGCCTTTGTCTAAAAGTGTCCGTCTTATTTACGTGATATCCATTAATCTCGATCCCGAGGCCTACATTAAACTCTAATCTATGCGGCAGAAATACACAGCATATAATCCAGGTTTCAGGTGCTCAAATTTACCCACACTCATTAATGTAAATGTAAAGAGAAAATGAACTTAAGACACCAAAGATGGACTGGTGTTCAGCTATGCCCTTTCACACGTTTATCACACACTTTCTTGTTCCATAGGGAATATGTGGGAGCTCTCTCAGGCTGCACACTTTGCTCTCCTCAGTGGAACCGCCTCAGTTTTCAGCAGCATTACTCTTTCCCTGTCTTGAAAAATGCTGGCTGCCGAGGACCCCGTCATTATTTAGATTAGAGGATGAGGTGAATGGATGAAGCAGGCATTCCCAGCTGTGTTTGTTACATGACACATCACATTTCCACAGCCTTGTGTTTTGGGATCATCAGGAGTGTGTGTTTGAGAAAGAAAAAGAGGAAAGGCTTCATCTTATTTGAGGGCAGAATTATGAGATGCTATTTGACCTTTATGGCCTTAAATTGCTTGTCATATGGCATCTTTCTAAGAAAAGAGAGCAGCACAAATCTGCTAATAACCATTTTCCACCTTCAAAGGGAAGTCAGATTGTTAATGTTTAATGTTCACTTGACCTCACAACACATGAAATTTGTAATGTATAAAGAGCATATTTCATTTTTTTAAAAAGATTAACAAGTATTCAGTTGTCTTCAGTTTATTTTACTTCATAATAATTTTTTTTTTAGTATTGCATTTATATAAAGTTCTGGGACTCACAAGAGTTAAAAAAAAGCCTCAAAACTAAACAAAAAAAGCAACAACGCCTTCAAGGAAACGGTCAAAATGAAAGCAGAGGCTGACCTTTTTGGACTCCCTATGGGTCAGCAGTGGGACCTATGTTAATCCCAGTAAACTGCCTTATTTTCAGGGAGTTTCTGTGCAGTAATTCATGCACAGCGGGGATTTGTTGCTACAGCTTTAGCAGCTGCAGCAGCTTAGATGGCTAACTATAAAGCTCTGGTTCACATCTGTCTCTGACAACGCTGTGGCTGTCATGTTTATGTGCCACTGTAGTGTTACAGCTTAGCATTCAGAGCCACGAGCTAACCTGCGGTCGACAAAGACTGGAAAGCGGCACAGAACGGTTCAATGGCATGCACGTGTAAAAGATGTGCTGCAAGGTTTGGCTATGGAGTTTTCCACAGTTATCGCTGGTGGCAGAACTTCAGGGCTTTTACATATTGTTAGGAAGTCCAGGTTTCTGCACCATAGAAACAGTATGGAGAGATAACTGCATTAGAGACTATCAACATAATCTGTGCAGTGTGTGTGTGTGTGTAAACTTGTATAGACTTACTTGGCAATAAAACTGACCATTTTTCTGATTCTGATTAAAAGCTTTAGGCTTGGGTGCGTAACAGTTGCAGAAACTAGTACTATATAATGTACCACCCGGCACTATTGGATTAGGGAGTACATGTGGTTTACTGTGAAAATGTAAAAGTATTTCTGCTGCTGACTTTGACACTTTGCAGGTGCCCGGCCTCCTCCTGATGGACAGGAGACGGCTCACTCCTTACACGAGAGGATCACTGAACATCAGGTTGGTGGTTTATACTAGTGAGGGTCTAAATCCTGAGTTCTCAGCACTGCAGGAAATAGGTTGATTAAACTGAATATGTGTTGGTGATGTAGTGTGTAAGGACTGTAACATGTAACTTAAGGCTTAGCCAAAACAGGAAGAGGATCGGCTTAAAGTGCTCCAGGCAATGTAACATTTGGACCTTTCCCAGCACTCGTACGCCCCATCTGCTGCCTCCCCACTGGGACAGACTTCAGACAGCGAGCCATTCAGGTTTATAAGAGGACATATCAGTGAAGTGAAAATGGCCATTGATTGTTAACAGTCAGCATCAAAATAAGGTTTAATATGTTTAAGTGTCAGCATTTTGTTCTCCACTCAGCTGACCAAAAATCTACTGCCTCAGCTTTGACTGTTGCATCAAGGTGCTGTTAATCCCATTTTTACAACACTGGAAACCAGCGGCAGGTCGACTATCTTCACTATACAGCACAAATTCTTCTTTGGCTAATATTTGACATGTGAAGGACAGCTTTTTGCTCTTAGGTCAAAAAGCTGTCCTGGTACATCTTCTTGCTGTCAAGTCTAAGCTCATACTGTAACTTCACTCCAAAATATCTGCTTTTGCAGAACTATGTGAATTAACGGCCTCATTTTCATCTGGACCAGGACATGTTTGCTCTTTCAATTAAATATGTACCCCCTAAATCTAACGCTAAAGCATGAACAATCACCAAAATAGAAAAATAGATTTGTTAAGACACACTAAAGCACTCAGATGTGGAGGTTAGCTGTGACCAGTGGAAATCCCATTTTGCCACACAGCAACTTCAGCATACAGGACAAGCTATGACATGCATCCCAATGCAGAGGCTAATTATAAGGTGCCTTCTGTGTGAGGTCCAGGGTAGAAAAATGCTGAAAGAATGTGGTTGGTTGAGATCTGAAGCCTGCTTTCAGATACAGAACAGCTGCAGTTTACATCCTGAGCCAGATCTAAAGTGAGACAAGGTTAAACTTTATTGATCACTGTGGAAAAGGTACTACGAGCTCCAGAAACTAGACTGATAACAATCTGTGTATGCGGAACTGGGGAAGATCATAGCATTGTGTAAGCATTACAACAATTTAGGGCACCCTGAGGCTCTAAGAAAACACACATTTACAGATGGGTTTAATGAAACCTTGTCCCATGCTGCTTTAAATAAGTATAGTAAGAGCAGGCCTATCAGAAGCAAGCCCAGAGCTGTCGAAAAACTCTGATCATTACTCTTCTCTGTAATTACAAAAACAGCAAACAACTTGTGTTGCTGGCTTCAGAAACCACCAGTGTCGGCTCCCGCGTGTGTTCATTCTAGTTCCTGCACGTAGACCCCATAGTGTCACTCCCACCTTCATTATAGCTCAATATGGCTCTGATATTCCTTCTGCTGTTTTTATGTGAACCTTAGAAGTTTGTTTAAAGGCAGTAAACACCTGCTGGAGCCAATTCTCGAGAGCAGAGGGTGACCAGTCTACAAGGTTGCTCTTTCTTAAGAAATAAGCGAAACTGAATTAATTAAGTTAACATGTGTGCAAAAGATGGACGCAGTGCGTGTCCAGGATTTGACTGTATATTGAAGGAAGTTGTATTACCCAGAGGAAATCCACACAGGCACATTGAGACCATTGGCCGACCTGAAGGCTGGAACCCAAACCCTTCTGGCTGTGAGATGTTGGGTGTAACTGCACTGTTTTAAAGCCTTATTCAGTTCAGCAGGATTCTGCAATGATGAAGTGATTAAAGTGGCATTTTTGTGGGCAGGTGAAAGCCTGATGTACTGGCCTGGTGGTAAAAAACTAAACTAAACTATTTTCCTTTGAGAGTCTTGTTCTATGTTTATGTATTCATCATAAAATTTAGTGTTTCTAAAATTGCAAGCAGTTCATTTGTGACACTGCATGAATTTCCTGACAAAATGCAGCTTTACATTTTGTGTTGGTTCTGCAAACGAGCAGATAGCTCATTTGTTTGGCTTGTGTTATTTCCCATTGCCAAGGCACGTGCAGGATGTGTTATGGAGATCAGGGATAACACTGACCCTCTCTATGCATGAAATGCTTTAGATTGAAATCTTTTCATTTCCTTTACAGTTTCTGAACACTCATGCCACCCGGTAGAAGCTCAAAGCCACAGGCAGCGGCTTCACCGTTCAGCCAGAGTAAAGTGTAACTTCATCACAAGAGGAAAAGAATCCTTTCACTGGCTCAAGTTTCAGATCGGAGTGGATTACTGTTTAGTCTGCTGTTTAGTGCAGGCTTGTAAAGACCATCGGGGCGTGGGCTCGTGACTGACAGCAATGGGGTCACAGGCTCAAACGCTGGCCTGGATGTGTCTCCTAATGCTTTTGCTGGGGACAACCTGCACATTGAATCGTTCCCTTGTAAAAGTCAATAAGGGTTTAAAGGTGAAACAAGGCCAGTCAGCCTACCTTCAGGAGGGGGACTTGCAATTCCACATTCCCCATCAGAACGATGCATGCAAGCTGGAGGTGGTGGGGAACGAGCCCGTAACTCAGCGAGTAGGAAAACTCGTGCCTCAGGTAATGAAAAAAAAGTCACTTGATTATCTTTATAATCATTATTATTGGATGATGCCAGCATTTTGATGAAAACATGACCTGCCTCGTCTTTACAGTCATTCAGAATTTTTTTCTTTTTAGTGGCTTAATCACTCAAATTTGATTTCCTATATAATTTTATAAAACTGAAGGAAAAACTGAAAGCTTGAACACTGCTGTGACGGGGTCTAGTCCCTCTGTTTGGATGGTTTGGATTCGCTTATTTTTTTAGAAGGTTGGGTCACTACAAATCAGTATAATCCTGGGTCGACATGCTAAATAGCTCTCACCTCCACTACTGTCAAAACACCAGATGAGAAAATATTTAGGAAAAATGGTTTTCCACACCTCCAGCAGTTTCTTGAAGGATCTTTGGCTTGTCACATAGCTGAGACGCTTTCCTTCATTTGTCATTTGTTTATATTTCAAGCCTAATTGTCAAAGGTGAGCAAAGTGCACAAACTCTTATATTAGGTCTGGCTGTCTTCACCAGAGGTGCAGCCTCATTATTGGTCCAGTGCAGTTGTGAGATTAATGAATGACCCATTAATCTTGACAAACTGAATGGCGATCTTAGCAGATAAATGATGACATTAAAGCTAGTTTTTGCCACTTTGTTATCTAAGGTCAAATATATCTTATCTGAAAAATTTGAAAGTCTTGTTCATGTCTTTGCCATAACTTGATGGACTACTGTAATGCAGTTTATGTTGGCCTTAGCAATCCTTCACTTGCACATTTGTAGTTGGCCCAAAAAACTGCTGCTCATTGTTTAACAGGGAATTGCAGATGAATGCACATTCAGCGGGATATTAAAATGGGTTTAAGGAGATAAAGGCTGGTATGAAAATGTCTTCATAGTACACAGATCACTTAGAGATGTACAATATTTTTATGTCTTGGCCAGCAAAAGCATCAGGTCAACAAAAGAGAGATATCTTAGATAAACTTCTCTGTACCTCTCCTTTTGTTTTTCAGGTAGACAGAGAGACTCCTCTTTAATGACTCTGTGCTGACACAGTTGCTGCTGGATGCCCCAAATTATTTCTTTTCTGTCAAAAGGAGTGTAAAGTTTTTAAATATTTACTTAAAAAGCCAGAGTTGTGAAATAAAAAAAGTTAAATAAAAATACCCAGGGGAGATAAAAAAAAAACAAAGTACAGTTTTTCTTGATGAAGAAAATTTGAATATTTTTTTAGATTAAAAATGTACAAAATGAATCAAATCACAATTAGTGGTGTGCAATACTGCAAGGTTTGGCATCAATTCAATACCAAGTAAATACAGGGCCAGTATCACCGATACTGATACCAATACCGATACCAATATTTTTTAATAATTATAAAGAATTTTCATGAAGTTTAAGTGTTTTGGGATTTTTTTTTTCCTTTGGATCATTAATTAGTTAAAACCCAGGATAGAATTGGCCAAGTTTATAGGTAAATAGAAAATACTTTATAGTAAAATAGTTTTTGTTCTGAAACAATAAAATAGTAACAAAACAATTATCCCCATACATTGAGATGTCTGGATTTTTTGTTTTCT
This sequence comes from Pterophyllum scalare, assembly GCA_024447675.2. Classification (NCBI taxonomy): domain Eukaryota; kingdom Metazoa; phylum Chordata; class Actinopteri; order Cichliformes; family Cichlidae; genus Pterophyllum; species Pterophyllum scalare. Next base: position 41,836 of record JAMQGT020012406.1, on the reverse strand, counting down.
TAAAAGAAGTGTACAAAAGAACAAATTAAAACTTTTTTCAGATAGTATTCAGTAAGTATTATACAAAAATGTAATAAAAATATCCTTTCATTCACTAATTTTCTAGATTTCTCTATTAAATAAACAAGCTGTACAGAATAATCACTCCGCAATGTTGTAAAACATTTAAAGCAAATTCCTTTTTTCCAAAGTAAAATATGTTACGTGCTACGTGTCACGTGACAGTATAATGCTAAACCACTGCAGGGAGGGGAGGAGCAAAGTGTGCCTGCTCTGTGCTGTGACAGGAGCAGCACTTAAACAGTCAGCTCGCATCTTTGATGAAACCACAGCACTGCATACAGGACAGAAACTGAAGCTAAAGTATTGATCTCATTACACTGGTATTGATCAATATCAATACCAATGTTGGTATCAATATTATAGATATTTGAATCAATCTGCCTACCACTAATTACAATTAAAAACCCAGAAAACAGTATTTTTTTCTAGGGTGGATCAACCACAGATGCCACCTGCTTCCTGTATAAATAAATGGTGTGATGATGTGGTTCCTTGACAAAAATTAAAACAATGTATAGACGATAGAGTTCATCAGGGGAAGTTTTGTAGGAAAATTATTAATATTCAGAAGGCAGGTTTGCAAATCTGAATGCTGGTGGAACCATTAGGGCTGCATAGTTATACATTTTGTGGAAAATGGAAAGTTGAGCTCTGTAACCCAAGTTAATATTCATTTTTTTAATTTAATAATTACTGTAAACAAATTATTTTTCTCTCTGTTTGCAGACAAACAGAGAGAAAAATATTAAAAAACAAGTGAATTGTATAATGAAACATTACTTTAGCTCTGTGAAGATGGTTCTGAGTCTGTTGTTGATATAATCTATATAGCTGTGAGATGTTCTCCATATGCTTGACTTACTCATTACACTTAATAATGCTGATTTTCACTTTTATTGCTCAGGTATTTGATTGTGATTATCTGGCTGATGAAGTAAAGTATGTTCACAATGGCTGCCCATTGTTAAAGGAAGACACTGTCAAGCTTCGCCTATACAGGTACACCGTCTGCTTACGTTTATCCTTTTATTTGAATGTATGGTATTACAAGTGTAATTTATGTAGATTGTAAAGACACTGTTTTGTTTTTTTTTGCACATAAAAAGCAACGTTTTTGAATAGTTTAGTTTTCACAAGGCTCTATGCTGGGGAACAGTACTCCATAAAGAGACAAAGAAACAGCAATAACGTGCATAGGTTTTCTATTTGTTTGTGAAAAATGGTATCTTTTTGTTTTTTTAATCAGATTCACAGAGACAGACACATACATGGAGGTCTTTTCCATCCATGTAGAAATTATGGAACCTGACTGCGCTGCCATTAGGTTGGGGCCCAAATCCCTTGAAGTTCCCGAATTCTATGGCCTCTCAAATGCTGTTGATGGCAACGTGGTATCCTTCCACTACGAAAGGAGGTCGAGCTCGGAATGTAGCATCCATCTGAGCGGTCGCGACAGTCATCTGCCGGCCCACGGCCAGCTTGTCACAGGGGAGTCGGAGAAAGCCACCAAGCGAGGGGATGAGCCGGAGAGCTTCATCCACCTGCGGCAGCAGCTGGGTAACCTATGAAACTGGTTGTGAATCCTGAAACTATGCAGTAGTGAACAGGAAACATTCCTCCAATATAAAACATTTAATAAAGAAGTCCGCAGTTCTAACGGTCACTTGGAATTAAGGGTGATCTGATTAAATATTCGTGGTCAAGGTTATTGTGACTTACAGAACACAGAATTCATACACTAAGTGTGACAAATTTCACACTAAATTAATTACATTTAATGTAAATCCAAAGTCATCTTCACATTTTTAAAAATACCAGTTTTCAGCACCATCACTCAGGAATAGAGTGAGATATATTTTGAATTTGGTATCATAATTACATGGTGACACTAATCTTGAATGCTCATTCAGTTAACTCACTATAACCAAAATTAGCGATGCTATTGCTGCATGTTTTTGTCATTATTCATTATTCAGATAACAAAGCCAGGGCGATGTGTAAATCTGATGAGTGCCTGAGGGGTCTGAAGCTAGTGAAGGTTACCAAAATTCCTTGTGATGATTTCCTGGTGATGGGGCTAAGGTATCAGCATGTAGACCCTCCTTCTCCAGATGTGGACTACATCGCATTCAGACTGGATCTCAAGGACACCAGGAGTGGCAGGATATATCAGGTAATCTGGCAGCTCATATTAATTTTCTGTTTTTCAGATTGTGTCAGGCTGAGATATGAATATATTGTATCAATTTTTACCTTTTTTTGGCACTAATTGTACCAAAAGTTATATTGTATAGGCACTCGTGCTTTATGTGGATTATAGTGTTTTTTTTTATTACAATTTTGGTACTAAGAAATCTCTGTTCTTAGTCAGAACAGGCCTGGATTCCAGTGCGGATAATTGGTGCAATGCCCAACCAGCCTCCCAAACCATCCTACATGTCCATGTTTATTTTAGAGGTAGACCAGTTCATCCTTACTCCACTCTCCACTGCTACGCTAGACGCTGAAGATGAAGAAACTCCCAAAGAGCTTTTAGTTTTTAACATAACTGCACCTCCTGTGGATGGCTTCATAACCCATCTGTCTGATCACACTCGCCCAGTCTCCTCCTTTACATGGCTTGATCTCAATGACATGCTCATTGGATATCAACCGTCAAACATCTCACACAGCCAGCGTAGGGATTATGAGGTAACACATCCCCTTTTGTTGTACTTTTTTCTTCTTTTTTAAAAAAAAATATTCAAATCGATATGCCTTGTCACTGGTATCTTCTAAATGTTTTTTAACTGCAGGTACAGTTTGAAGTTCATGATTTTTATTTTAAGAAGAGCCCACCGATTACTGTTCACATGTCTGTAAGGACTGCAGACACAAATGCACCCAGGGTGTCCTGGAACATGGGTATGCTCTCATCATCACATTGCCTGTGCAGTTTAGTGCATTATATAATAACTATAATGATTTAATCTTTCACTTTCAAAAAATGACCAACATTCTCCTTTGTAGGTCTCAGCCTGTTAGAGGGTCAGTCTCGTCCAATAACATGGGAACAGCTCCAGATTGTGGATAACAACAACCTGAATGCAGTCCGTGTCATCACTGTGGATGGCTTGCAGCACGGATGGCTGACAGTCAGAGGTTCTAACACAGCAGACACCGGCAGACTTAATTACATCACACCAAACGTTTCGGTGCTGAGTAACTCTTGGCTGAAAAATAGATACAAAATGAAAGTAGTCGTGACATATATTTCTTAGTGACAGTCCAGAGATGTTAAGTTCATCAATGAGTGATTCAGAATTTACGTGTAGATAACTACACCTTTAGCAAATGGCTAAAAAAGTGTTGTTCATATTTATTTTTAAAAATAAAGGCTCCAGTAGAAGTGTGTGTATATGCAGTAGACATTGTGTGGCTGTCTTTTCACAACCAATTAGTAACCAAAGTCAACCAAATGGTGCTGACTACAGATACATTTCTTTACTGTAATAATCTGATTAATATTTCTTGCTTAGTCTGACTGCACCACTGTTATACTCATGAACAACATCAACATGTTTGCTGGGAAGCAACCTTGTAATTGAAGTTACATAGCAAACCTTCATTTTATTAATTTAATTTATTTGAATCTTTAACATCTCATAAGCCTTGTGAGCCCAGTCCCAGTCATAACTCCAATGTCCTCTGTACAGCTTCACACCATGTGGTCATATTTGCAGTGAAGCCTTGGTTATCATACCACTTCTTGTTCTTTTTTATTTTTATGTATTTAATATCTATTTGAATTCAATTGTTTGATGTAAACTCTAGGCGGAAAGAGCTTCGTGTTCACTGTTGTTGATATCAAAGTGGGCGTGGTCTGCTATCACCACGATGACAGCGACTCCACCACAGACTTCATTATCTTTCGTATCACCGACGGTCACCATCAGACCCGACATAAGTTCCCCATCAAGATCCTCCCCAAGGACGACACCCCTCCTTTCCTCATCGCCAACATACTGCTGGAGGTGTCGGAGGGCCAGACGGCTCTGCTGAGAGGCTCCACCCTTCAGGCTTCTGACATAGACTCCAGTGATGACTACATTCTCTTTAACGTTACCTGCCCCCCACAGGCAGGAGAAGTTATAAAAATCCCTGGACCAGGGATGACAGGTCAGAAGAATTAACATTTTATAACGTATCATACCTTACATCTTTTGTATCCTAAAGATATCGTGCCATACTTGTACTGGTTTTAATTCAGGTTACCCAGTCAGCCACTTTCTGCAGAAGGACCTGTCTCAGTCCAAGGTTTACTATCGCCATCTTGGAAATGAGGTGTTTGATGATTCTTTTGAGGTGGTACTGTCTGATTTTCACGACCCACCCAATCTGTCAGAGCCTCAGGTAGGTAGCACTATTCCAGCTCATAGATACTTTAATTTAGTAGTTTAGGCCAGAGGAGGATGTACTACTGACCTATACACCATCCACACAACAATGCAATGCCCTGGCAAAGCTGCCCAATGATTGGAGCCAGTCAGGTGGCACTTTCTGATCACATTTATCTCATCTACATTCCCCAAATATTAGGGAATATGGGTAATTTAACTCATCATTCTGAACTGGATTTTAAACTTTAGCAAATGCATTTATTTACAAGCAGTAATGTAGGGAGAGTCATCCGTGCAAATATTTTCTTAACTGCTTATTCAGTTTGGGTTTCCAGGAGGTTTGGATCGTGTCCCAGCTGTCTTAGGGCTAGAGGAAGTGTAGACTCTGGACAGGTCTCTACTCAACTGCAGGAGTAGCACAGCGACAGATAAGCCTTCACACCTACATTTTTTAATCACCAACTAACCTAACATGCATGTTTCAGGGCCGTGTGAGAAAACCCATGCAGGGGAAAACATACATTTGAACCAAAGACCTTCAACCAAACCAAAGGCAACAGTGCTGACCATTGCACCACTGTGCTGTTGGGAAATGACCATTCATTTGTTTTTAATCCCTGAGATATATTAATGCCTGTAAGAGAATTTCATGCTAAAGCTTGAATGGGTTTTGATATATTTCAGTCTGGACTAAAAGGATGAACACACTGACATCTCATTCCATACAGCCTTGATGCTTCCACTGATTGTCTTCAATTAGTGGAAAAGTATCCCTTTGTCTTTGACTTCCCATAATAGTATACAACCCAGCATGACATACAAAATCTGAAAGTGAACTGAAAGCATATAAATTTGAGTTAGCACAGATATAAATTCACAGATAGGCAAGATTTAATCTCAATCAGCTGAACTTAGAAACATTTACATGGGTAACAGAATTTTTAAAACTATATACCTTCTAATTATTATCAAAAATGTATAGGTTATTGTTAAAAATTGGCAGGTGGGCTACCCAGAGTTGGGTGGGTGGGTCTACTGAGGTGACCCCACTCACCTATCCGGTGCCGTTTGCCCATCAATGATTATTATTAGCACCTTAGACACTGAGGGTTTGAGGGCCAGTGGGGATGAGTACTTATAACCAGCTGTCAGGTGCTGATGTCACATCTGTCCACTCAATTTGAATTACACTCTAGTATTCACACAGTCATACTCATGCCTTACAACTCATTCACCCACATATACCAACAGATGCACCCAAGACAACATTGATGAGTGTGTGTGTGTGTGTGTGTGTGTGTGTGTTGGGGGGGGGGGGGTGAACGGGTGGGTCTTCCTACATGTCCTACCTTCACTCAGTGAGGATGTGGGTGGATGGGTGTACTTATTTTTGTCTTTGTGTGTGTGTGTGTGTAGCCTGTGTCCATATCTATGTGTATGTAAGTGTATGTGGCCGGTATGTGTCTTGTGTGTGTGTGTGTGTGTGTGTGTACGCCTGGGCCTGGGACTTGCTGACCCTTGACCCCTGTAGGACACAGAGGAGCCTTTTAAAAATCCTCTTGGTAAGACTAGTGTGTGTGGCTCTGCACAGCATACAGACCATTATTTTACTCGCTTAAGCTGCCTGACAGGACAGGTTTAAAAAGAAAAAAGATGGGAACAGATACTTTGCAATGAAACTCCACAGTTTTTTGTGTTATTATTTTTTTTGTTTTTTAGGTGGTGATGGTGCACATAGAGCCTGCTCCAGACAAACCACCCAAAGAGGTTCCCGGCTCCAGTCGGTGTCTTGTGATCAAAGAAACAGAAGTAGTCCACATAACACGGCAGCAGCTTCACTTTGTAGACCAGGACTCAGCTGACAGGGAGCTGACGTATACTGTAACTACTCCACCTTTCTACGTTCGTCCTAACAAGTGAGTACATCCTCCCCTTCAGAAAGCACTATGTGGGGAAATGTTGTGTCTGAACTTTGTGTTGTTGCCTTATTGAGCAGCAGTCCTGATGCAGGGAGGCTGTTCCTGGTCGACAGCATACCCAGATTTACCAAAGACTCCAGCGCACCGATGCTGAGGCTCTTCACACAAGTGAATATTCTTTTTTTTTTTAGTTAGGAAGATGTTATGAGTACATGTGTTATCTGGCTCAGTCAAAACTCTGGTTTCTTTCTGTTATGCTGTTTGCAGCATGCAGTGAACTTCATGAAAGTAGCCTACATGCCTCCAGTCATGGACATTGGCCCTTACCCCCAGCATATCCAGTTTGTTCTCTCTGTAACCAACCATCTAGGTAAAACAGTCACTGGGATCTGCTTTAACATCACTGTATTGCCAGTGGACAACCAGCCGCCACAGGTGGAAAAGAAAATCTTCTCATCTCATTTCTCACCTGTGCATATGTGAATGCATCAAAAAAGGTGTGAATATATTCTCTTTCAGGTTATTACCAACCCTCTGAGTGTAGATGAGGGCGGAGAGTGCTGGCTGGGCTCTGAACACTTGCTGCTGTCAGATGTGGACTCTTTAGAAGAAGCTCTGCAGGTGGAGCTTCAAAGGGAACCACAGCACGGGACTCTAGATCTAGGTGGACTCCTGATACAACCAGGACAATCCTTTACTCTGCAAGACCTGAAAAGCCATAAAGTTAGGTCAGAAATCCTGCATCTTATTTCTGTATACAATTAGGATCAAAATGATAAAATCACTTGAATCTATTTTGCAGATATGTGTAGGAATTATAGGAATGATCTCTTCTTAAAGTTCTTTCTCAATCTTAGAATATAGTTTGGTGCATAATCTTGATGTTTTTAGACAAGTAATCAACTCTATCTAGTGGATACAGTTATTCATTTGCATGTTTTTTTTAAAATTAGTGTTTAAAGCAACACAAAGCATAGTGGAAACAGCAGCCGCTGTGGTCACAAGGTGGCTGTTGGGGCAGTTGGGGTGGCTGTGGCTCAGGAGGTAGAGCAGGTCACCTACTAATCAGAAGGTTGGCGGCTTGATTCCGGGCTGCATGCCAAAGTATCCTTGGGCAACATACTGAACCTCAAGTTGCTATCTGACGCAAGTGTTGGAGTGTGAATGTTAAAGATTAAGCACTTAAGTGCTATATAAGAACTAGTCCATTTATACCATTTAGGTGTAATTTCAAGCTGCTAGTGCAGAGGTTTGTGCAGGGCTGGTTGAAGGCTTCTACAGTCCATCAGTTGCTCAACAAAAACAAAATCTCAGTGCAACCCAGCAAATTTCTACTGTGGGCATTGTTGTATTTGTGCTTGGTGTTGACTCATTAGTTCACACAGCCTTTGGTACCTTTGTGCCAGCCACACTCATAACTTTAGACTTTAGGATATTAAATCATAGTCACTCTAGCGCTCTTTTTTTGCATCCTCAGTCACCATCCTCTTCAGTCTCTCTGCAGCTGAGTAAACCTATTTTAGGGTGATTACTTGAAATATTTGATTTATTTTCACTGTATAAATGTGAGACATTTAATTTCACGACCCAGTCTTTTTGTGTTTATTTGTTCGTATAGGTACAGTCATGACAGCTCAGAAACCATACAGGACAACATTGAATTCACCGCAACAGATGGGACCAGTTCAGTCAGTTTTGTCTTGCGAGTGATGGTAATTGGTGTAAATCGAGAAAAACATAAAATAGAACACAGCGAATTTATGTGGCTTTACACTCTTGGTCCATTTCCAGGTAACGCCCGTCAATGATGAGGTCCCAGTGGTGGGTACGGGTTTGAAACCAGTTCTCAGCTGTGCAGAGGGGCAGGAAATAGCCATCACAACAGAGCACATCTATGCTACTGATAAAGACAGTGACAACAGCATCCTGTCCTTTCTAATCGCTCAGCAGCCACGTCATGGTGTGGTACTGCGAAACGGTGTAGTGGTTGATCGCTTCATCCAGGCTGACATCACTGCAGGGATCATCACGTACAAACACACAGGTACACAACCAAGGATGGAGTAAAATCCATATATCTACAAGGGATATGTGGAAGCCATTAATATGATGGCTGATGCTGTTGGAGTGATGGTTTTAGCTTTGACAATGGGATTAGCAATTTCATTGAATGGAGATTTTTAGGACCATTTGTGAGACCAAATTCTTTCATTGAGAGCTCAGGAGAATTTCGGTGTTTTCTCTGATTGGATATTCACCTTCTTAAATATCATTTTACTGATTTTAGAAGCCACAGAGATCTGTAACAAACCATTCAACCTCACTGTGACTTTAAATAGTTTATTTTAAAAAAGTGATAGATTAGATTAGATCAGATTAAATTGGATTTAAGGGAACACTTTAATGGATTTAGCCTTGATTTTTTTGGTGTGATTTTGAATCCAGCCCTCAAAGGGTTGATAATTTTGGTTTGACTGACTGTCATTTTGTTTGTTGTTGCATTTATTCCTTAAAGAGTCTCAAAATTTAGCAGATTTGCTCATAATTACGTACCTGTCAAGTAACTGATTATGCAAGTAATAATTCCAGCTACAGCCGGGAAAGACAATGTAATGGAGGTCAAAAGGAACCCAGCTGTGAATCCTTCCCTCCCACCCAAGTTGTTAAATTCATCAGTGCACATACTATGACCATCCTAAAGAGATGAAGTGTAATAGAGTGCGGTAGCTGGGCTGCTTCTAAAAAGATTGCGGTTTTAGGACTGGAGATTGGACTCACTCCTTGCCATGACACCGTCACCTTCGTCATTTCTGATGGAGAGACAGAGACTTTGGCTTTCTGCTGCAGTGGAGGGAATCCTGCTTATCTCCGGGACAGTCTGCCCGTGTACGATCTCCAGATCACAGTGTTTCCTGTTGACAGCCAACCACCTTCACTAGAAACAGGTGAGCTGTTTGAACATTTGAGCTTGAATTATTAAAGGGACAAAGAAAAATATATTCATTTTTAAATATATGCCTTTTCACATTTTCTTGTGTGTAGCAGACCTCTTTACAGTGAATGAAGGTGAGACCGCCCCGATTACTGTGGCCCATCTGAAAGCCTCTGACGTGGATACAGTCCTGGATGAGCTGGTGATCCGTCTGATTTCTCCGCCCCAGTTTGGCTATATTGAAAATGTTCTCCCCAGTCCTGGTTTTGAGAAAAGCAATACAGGAATAAGCATAGGTAAGCATCACAACACTTATTATCATAGCTCAGCTAAAACAATAAAAGCTAATTTAACGTGTGTTTGGTCTAACCTCTTTTTCTCAGCTTCGTTTTCATACAAAGACATCATTGAGGGCCATGTTAACTATGTACAGTCCAGACACCAGAGGATGGAGCCCACCACTGACCACTTTATGCTCTGTGTGTCAGATGGCAAACACAGCTCTGCCCATGTCCCTTTCTACATCATTATCAACCCGACAAATGATGAAGTCCCAGATTTTGTGGCTCACAACATTACAGTAAGTTTTTATGATCCCAGTCTAACTTTCTGCAGTCATATGACCCATGAGACCTCAAGATTATTTATCAAAAAAACCTAATGACTGACTTCCTTGTGTGATGAGGTACAAGAAGGAAAAATGAAGCAGCTGGACTCATCTGTCTTGCGTGCGATGGATCTGGACGTCCCCAGGGATGTCTTGATTTTCACTGTGGTCAAACCTCCTCAACATGGCAGCATCATCAACCACAGCAGCGGAGAAGCAGTCCACAAGAAACAAGAAGCCCGGCATAAGTTCCCTGTTGTCGACTTCACTATGACAGATCTTATAAATGGTACTTTTAACATGCTGGTGCTTCAATTGTGACTGAAAAATTTTTAAAAAGTTTTTCTTAAGTAAACCCTGATATTACCAAAAATAAATAAAAAATACTGATGTTCACATTTAATCAAAAAGAGAAAAATAAAGCTTTGATCACTATTACATCTTTCAGTAAGTCAAAAAATATGATAATCATTGTCCCACAGGTATGGCTCTGATGTACATGCATGATGACTCTGAGAATATGGAGGATAGTTTTACCATACAGCTGACTGATGGCAGGCACCAGCTCCTTAAACAGGTGATGGTTAAAGTGCTGCAAGTGAATGACGAGAGGCCACTGCTCATTAGGTTAGACCAGCATTTTCAGAGCTTCTGTTTAAAGTCACTGCATGACTGATTATGCAAAAGAAGAGTTAACCTTGTATCAATCCTGTGGCCTTCAGGAACAATGGACTGGAGGTGGAGCCAGGAGAAACCAGACTTATATCCAGTGTGTCACTGTTTGCACAGGACAGTGATACCCCTTCTTCAGAGATCATGTACGTTTTTGAAAGGGTTCCAACCCAAGGACTGCTGCAGCTTAAGGTTAGTGCAGTGCCATAATTCAATTCAGTTCAATTCAATTTTATTTATATAGCACCAAATCACAACAAACAGTCACCTCAAGGCACTTTGTATTGTGGGTAAAGACCCTATAATAACACAGAGAAAACCCAACAGTCAAAACGACCCCCTATGAGCAAGCACTTGGCGACAGTGGGAAGGAAAAACTCCCTTTTAACAGGAAAAAACCTCCAGCAGAACCAGGCTCAGGGAGGGGCAGTCATCTGCTGTGACCTTGTTGGGCTGAGGGGAGAGAGACAGGACAAAAGACATGCTGTGGAAGAGAGCCAGAGATTAATAATAATGATTAAATACAGAGTGAAGTATAAACAAGTAAATAAAGGTGAATGAGAAGAAACAGTACATTATGCCCCCCCCCCAGCAGCCTAGGCCTATAGCAGCATAACTAAGGGGTGGTTCAGGGTCATCTGATCCAGCCCTAAGCCTAAGATTAGGCTTAAAACTAGCCTAATCTTGAAAATAGAGGGTGTCTGTCTCCTGAATCCAAGCTGGGAGCTGGTTCCACAGAAGAGGGGCCTGAAAGCTGAAGGCTCTGCCTCCCATTCTAATTTTAAGTATCCTAGGAACCACAAGTAAGCCAGCAGTCTGAGAACGAAGTGCTCTATTGGGGTGATATGGTACTATGAGGTCTTTGAGATAAGATGGGGCCTGATTATTCAAGACCTTGTATGTTAGGAGAAGGATTTTAAATTCTACTCTAGATTTAACAGGGAGCCAATGAAGAGAAGCCAATAAGGTTTTAAAAAGAGATACTGAATCTTTTATTGGTACCCAACAAATTTAAAGCAGTTAAATATTACTGAGAGCATTTCCTCCATGGTACAGTCAAAGCAGGTATACACAGTTGCTCATTTAGCAGCACATTTTCATTTTGAGGCTCTCATCTTTTCAAAGCTGCCAGTGTCTCTGAGATGATGGCATTGGTAATGTTTGTGTTGGTAATGTTTGTGTTGGTAATGTTTGTGTTGAGTGAAAAGGTATGCATAAGGATGCAGCAATTATCACAGCTGTGTAAATCACAAGGCTGTTGGTCAGGAAACTTTGGATGGTGTTCTGTTTGCCAACTCTGTTTTTGCACTTTGATTCTTTTCACAGCACCTTTAGGATTGTTTAGGCTACAGGACCAGCTCGTTTCTTTACATGAGTGTCTTTCTATCTGGCTTTTCATTGCTCAAGGAGAACAGAAATTTGTCACTTTTAACACTTTGATGATGCAGGGAGTTGCTATGCTTCTTACTGTGTCTAATCCTATCTCAGGAAAATCAGGACTGGGTCACACTGGCTTCTGGGAGAAACTGCACCCAAGAAATGGTAGACATGAACCTTCTCCGTTATGCAAACACAGGCCGTCATGCTGCTAAAACACAGGAATTCTTTGTCTTCCACTTGCTGGATGGAAAGAATCAATCGCCCCCACAGCACTTCCAGATCTCTATCAAAGATCTAGATAAAGGTACTGGAGTTTAATTTAACTTGTGATATTCTCATAGCTTCCAGATCAATGATCGGCATTTTTCCTGCTCAGTGTCTGTGACCTGAAATAGAGCCCATGCCAACAACACATTGCAATGTCTAGGTTTTTTAAAACATTGATATGTTACAGTCAGTTAATCTAGTCAGCTATTGGATCTAAGAAAAATGGGCAGCTGGAAATAACTTAGCCACAATCACAAGTGCTGACCAAATAATGAAATTGAAGAACTGCTAAAATAGCAAGCACCTTGGAATGCTTCTACTCAACTGTAGTGAGTCTTCAGTTCAGTTCAACTCAACTCAACTTAATTTAATTTTATTTAATTAATATAGTGGCCATTCCAAAACTTAGTCACCTCAGCATCCTGTAATATCAGAGAGAAAACCCCAATAATCAGACAACCCCAGTGAGTAAGCGCCTGGCAATGGCGGGAAGAAAGACCTTCCTTTAAAACAGGAAGAGATCTCTGGCAGAATCAGGCTCAGGGAGAGTGCAGCCATCCACTACACATAACTGAGAGGAAAGAGAAAAGAAATAAAGAAGCAAATAGAGCATGAACCCTGAATGTGCACTTTAGAACTCATCCTGTATATGTTGGTATGTGTAGCCCATTCTGAGTGGGTGGCATATACCGAACGGCACTTTCAGACATGCCCCATTTTCAGAGGTTCAACATTAATTGGTCAAGTGACTGACAAGCAATTGCCATATAAGGCCTGTTCCCTTTGTTATTTCATAACAACTGAAGCAGACACAATATTCAAAATCAAATTTAAATTTGTATTTTTACAGGTTTTTATAGCTAATTTCACTGTGATTTTAAATTTGAGAGCTGCCTTAGCTCAACCAATTAGGGACCTTACTGTTTTACGCAAGGCTGGTCCAAATTTTTTGGCTAAGCTGTGTGTACTGATGTGGTCCTAATTGTAATCATAACATTTACTTGTCTCATTTTAGGAAACATTGCCATCTTTGTGAAGCCAGTGAATGTCAGCCGTGGCGATCGTGTGGTTCTCACCACAGATGTGCTGTTAGCCATAGATGGTACAGACAAGCCAGAGGAACTTCTATACATCATCACTAGTCCACCTGCTCATGGACACATAGAATACATAACACATCCTGGTCTGGTCATATCAACCTTCAGTCAGATGGACATAGCAGCCAACCTTGTGGCTTATGTTCATGACAACCGAGCCAGCACACCCAGAGAAACCTTCCAGTGAGTCAGTTATGCCAAATTACAATAAACAGTTGCCTCAAGGTGCTTTATATTCTAAGGTAAAGATTATATAATAATACAGAAAAAACATCAACAATCAAAATTTCTCCCTCTGAGCAAGCACTTGGCGACAGTGGGAAGGAAAATCTCCTTTTTAACAGGAATAAAACTCCAGCAGAACCAGGCTCAGGGAGGGGCAGTCATCTGCTGTGACCGGTTGGGTTGAGGGGAGAGAGACAGGACAAAAGACACGCTGTGGAAGAGAGCCAGAGATTAATAATAGCTAATAATAAAATGCAGAGTGGGGTATAATCACATAGAGAATACAAAAAGGTAAGTGAAGAAGGATCTCTTGAGTGGGACTCAGTCATTCGTAGTTTGATCGTTAGCCCTAGCTCTTAGTTCCTCGTCTAAGACTTGACTGTTTTTACCTAAAGACGTGTTAGTTCAGAATGGCAACAAACAGATAGATGTAGAGTTGAACTGCCAGGTGAAAATTTTAACCAATAAGAATAAAGGGTTAAAGTGTTAACTACAAATATCTGCCTTTGATGTTCCTGTGAATTTCAATCAATGCAAAAGTAGATTAGTCACTAATTTAACTGAGTTATTACACTCATCGCATTGGGTCTAACATTCAGTCCTTTGTATTTTTTGACAGATTTATTGTGAGCAATAGTAAAACTAGCCACAACGGAAGCTTTGAGATTGGGGTGGAAATGGTGGATCGCATCTTACCATCTCTGTCCTCCAACAAAGGCCTCACAGTCCCCCAAGGATCTTCCATCATCTTGGGTCCTGACTGCCTGTCTGTGTCTGACTCTGACACTCCACCCAGCACCCTGACCTTTGTCCTTCTGCAGCCCCCACAGTATGGCAAACTAGCTTTAGCAGGTGAAACACTGACCACAGGTTCTAACTTCACCCAGAGAGACATAGAGGAGTTGGACGTGACCTATAAACATGATGGGGGGCCGTCACAGATCGACCGATTCTCCTTCACTGCCTCTGACAGCACTAATCGAGGCTTCCTATTGGATGGGCGGTTACACACAGAACCGGTTTTCTTCACTATTCAGGTAGGTGTTCAGGTAGTTGATAAAGGGTGGACGTGCCATAATTCTCCTAGCAACCCAAAGCCTCCACGAATGTCTAAATGTTTGACTCACATTTAGGGATCCTAGGCCTCAGAGTCAATCAGATGTGATACTTCATTTTTCTGCCTTTTGTCAACAGGACCCAGGGATAGTGTAACTTCACAAAACACATATTTAGTCATAAACTAAAAACCTGTCACATAAATGTTGAATGGGATACCTTTTTTTTGTCTAAAGTGGCAAAGGACAGACTTATTTTGTCATTGGTGTTCTGTAAAAACATTTTCCTGGCTGTTATTCAGAGCTGTGATTCAGAGACAGAAGGAGAGAGAAATGTAAACCAGCATAGGCGGATACATCTGCAAAGCAGAATTGCACTAAAGAATAGAATAGAATAGAATAGAATAGAACTTTATTGTCATTATACATACATACAACAGAATTAAACATCATACAACGAATTATGCAACATCATTCCATCATAGTATAACAAAATTTAGTTCAGACAACCATCCAAAAGAAGGACAGACATAAAGCTGTTATATGTGCCATTTCACATAATTTCACATGTGGAAACTAATTTCTTTTCTTTGTTAATCAATTACTATGTCAAGCTGTGTTTATGTTCAGATCAAGCCTTTGGATAAGTCGCCTCCTGAGGTTGTGAAACTGCTTCCCCTTTGGAAAGCAGAGCCTTTAGGTGACGGCCGATACGGCATCTTTCTGTCATCCCGAGAACTGCAGGCCCGAGACAGCAACAGCAGAGAAGAAGAGCTGATGTTCTGTATTGTTCGTCCACCATACTTTGGTTTCCTGGAAAACATTACCACAGGTCAGGAGCATTTTTGTTCCGTTTACACTTTAGCTTAACTTTAAATGAGGAAATATTGTTAACCTTTTTACTTTTTTCAGGTGGTTTTGTGCCACAGCGCTTCTTTCAGATGGAGCTTAACAAGAGAACTATTGTGTATATCATTAGTCTGGACACAGAGGCTCTCTCAGATAGCCTGGAGTTCAAAGTGTCTGATCCGCTGGGAAACACAGGACCTAGTCATTTGTGAGAATAAACTTTAAATATTTATATATATAGCTTGAAAAAAGAGTTTGGACTTCATCCTGTTTTGCCTTTGTTGTTTGCAGACTTGAATTTAGTTGGTCCAGGGTGGAGTTATCTCAGACTGAGTCTTCAGCATGTGAGCAGCAGGGAACTATCGCACTAGACATCATTCGTCAGGGAAATTTGGCCATATCGTCATATATTTCTGTCAAGGTTTGCAAGTCATTTGTTACTAAAAACCGAGGTGAATTGAACTGAATTGAAAACAGATTATGACAGCTTAGTTTCATGACACCTAACTTGTGTGTATATTTAAAGATGTGGTTCTGCCACCTGTTTCCTCTTCATAGGTAAAGGAGGTAACTGCAACTGCAGGGAAGGATTTCCTCGTAAACCCTTCTACACTCATTCAGTTTGATCCAGGTGGGTGCTTAATAGGTGCTTTTAAGTTTTGGCTGGAGTATTTGTCTGTTTGCAATGCCATGCTTAAACCCCCCTTGCCAAATTTTTTATAAAATTTGGTGTAGAGTTTTTGCCTGGACAAAGGAAGAAAGTCATTAAAGTTTGGTGTGGATCTGTTTCAGCCTCTTTAAGACTGTAGGTTTATTGGTCAATGGGTAGTGCTGTTGCTTCCAGGCAAGAGGCATCCTGGTTCAAACCTCCTGGCCTTTGTGGGTTTTCTTTGGGTATACTGGCTACCACCCACAGGCCAAAGACAAGCTTGTTGGGTGGATGTAGCCACCTGTTGGTTTTAGACTTTGTATTTTGAAGCTTTAGTCTTAGGATTTTGGTCACAACGTCTTGTTTGGTTTTTTCAGAGTCGGAGGTTGGGATGATAAGGTGGAGTGATAAGTTTTCAGCTAAGTTTTTTTTGGACTGAGTACCAGTACTATGAATGATTGCTACTATACTTGTAGGAGTGTCTAAGCGAAGGTGGCACACTGAGATCATTCAAGATCACCTTGAGGAGGCTGAGGAGACATTTGAAGTGCTGCTGGTGTCTCCTGAAGGCACAGTAATCGGCAGCATCAACAAGGCTCAGCTTACCATCAGGGACTCACGAGAAGGTAAAAGATAACTTTTACCACATAATGATTTCATTTTAGGATTGCCTAATAAATTAACCTTATCTTACCACCAAAATAAAACCACAGGGCAGTGCAGGTTAAACCAGAACCAGGAGGCTCCTGTTCTTGGAGGACAAGAGATCCGGTCCAACACATATCCTCAGCATGGATCCATCCACCTAGAGAAACTTCCCCTTGGCACAGAATCAATCATCTGGACCCGTGGAGACAGCATCCCCAGGCCAGGGGCAGAACTCCCCCAAAAGAAACTTAAAGTTATAGGCAATCCAAAGTCAGTAAGTACAAACTGTAAGTTCTGCTATTTGAATGTATTTCATGATAAATCAGTGCAATTTGCTCTTTTTTTTAGTGGCATATTGGTACATCAACTTTTGGATTTTCCACAAACTGCTACTCTGTCTTTTGTCTTTCAGATTGCACCATCATCAGTTTTCCACAATGGAACAGACACAGTTTACACAGTAGGTAGCACTCCTGGCTCCTACCAATCAAATTGAGTTTATGAAAGTCATAAAAGTTTTAATTCGTATTGCTTCTTCAATTTCAGTATCACGGCATGATGCAAATGCGAGTAGAAGATGACACCTCCCCATCCAGGGTGGGCAGAAAGGCAAACATCCGGGTGGTTAGCAGGGGGGCACAACAGTGGCAGTCAGTAGTGTCAAAGTCACATCTTCAAAGAAACATCTTAAAACCACAGAAAACCGAAGTGGCTGAGGGACATGTGAGTATTTCTTTCCCCTGAAATCCTTCAGCTTGGCATTTTAATCCTGTTAGCAAAAGTCAGTGACATACAGTATCTGTTCCCCTAACAGCATCTTCTGATGACACAGAAATGGTGCACTGGTTGCATGTAATGCATGAAAATTAACTCATGTTTAAAATGACTCTCTTTGCATTGGCTGAGACCTGTCTCTGTTCATATTTAGAAGCATTATACATGTAAAGAATCCGGTCATGCTGGCTTAGATGTACTGTAACTCTCCAACTTTGCCCTTTTTCAGTAAACACATCTTTTAAAATTCAAATTCTCACTTCTATCTCCACGAAGCACTTGAGCTTGAGAATAGTTCCTCACGTTCAGATCTGCTCTGTAAGACTAGTCATGCAACAGTGATATCCCAATTTTTGCAAATCTTTTTCTGTCACTGTTAAAACAGCATCCAGGTTCTTGTCGTACATGTGTGGGTGTATTTTTGTGAGCATGATGTGCTGGCAGTGGTAATAATCTCTGTGTGAAATTTTGTTGGCCTTAGACTGCACCTGGGAACCCAGTCCCCAAGCCCTGTGTGCCAGAACTGATAGGCCTCCTTCACCTTAACCAAGCCACCAATGAGCTCTTACACTGCAATGGTGTCTCCTGGAAACCTTGGGCACCAACTGATAAGGTATTACAGCTGCACAAGTGACACCTACCTGAAATAAAATCATGCTTTGCATCAGTGGGACAAAGAAAATATCTGGCTTTGGTATTATTCTGCCAAGTGGCATAATGCTGCTTTAATTTTCTTACTTAAATGTGTCTTGTAAGATCAGAGTCAGTGGAAACAACCACGTGTTGCCGGAATGGTGAATTAAATTGTTGATTTCTGTTTCCTTTTGATTTAGTTGGAGGAAACTTTCTGATGTCTGTAAATTAATTTCAGTTTTTGTAACAGAGCCAATGGGGTTCAGTTCATCAAGGATGGAAAGTGTGACTGCAAAGCAATGACAGTCTATTCTGCCCTGGAAACATATGAAACTGAAAAGTTGTTGATCTAGAATTCTTGGCGACATGAACATTATGTGTTGTCATACTAAACCCCTGGCAAGGGACTTTTTAAAAACTACTCAATCCTTTTAACCTTTTGCAGTCTGTCATAGGTCCCCCACAAAAAATGAACACACTCTTGATCTGGTTTTGCCATATGGGTTACCTGTTTTTAACTTTAAAATTTATGATGCTGTCTTTTCTGATCATATGCCTGTTTTATTTGAAACTTCTTTTCCTTGTCATATCACTACACATGGCCCTCTTACTGCTTCTCTTATGTTTAAACCCTCAACTTCTGCTCAGTTTTCTCCTGCCTTTAATAATTGCTTTAAAGTTGATTCAGAGTGCTCAGATTGTGCTGACACTGAGGAGCTGACTGCTAAATTTCTCTTCGTTTATTAAACCAATTTGGACACTGTTTCTCCCCGAACGTCAGGTGGCCTAAATCCCAGTCTTAGCCCTGGCTGAATGACATCACCTGTGCTGCTTGAAGAGATTGCACTGAAACATTAAAATGTGTTTGTTAAAAAGATTGTAACTATTAGAGCATGTATTACAGGTACCTTTGTACCTGTAACTTTTAAACAGGCAGTGGTACATCCTCTACTGAAAAGCCCTCGCTTGGATGCCTCTTTGTTGTCCAATTTTAGACCTATTTCAAAGCGTCCTTTTGTTTCTAAAAATTTGGAGAAAAAGTAATGGCCTTACAGCTGCAGTCTTATTTATTTATTTGGTAATTTTTTTCAGTCAGGTTTTAAAGTATTTCACAGTACAGAACCTGCACTTTTTACAGTTTTTAATGATATTTTATTAACTGTTGTCTCTGGAGACTCACGCATGATGTCATACTCATGCTTTTGGATATCACTGCAGCTTTTGACACAGATTTTGGTTTCTCACCCAGAACAGCATGCTGGCATTTGAGATACTGCCTTGGAGTGGTTCAAGTCATACCTGACTGACAGATGTTTTTCTGTTGCTCTTGGTAAATTTTGTTCATCATCTGCCTCCCTCCCAATGTGGTGTGCCCCAAGGATCCATCCATCCTTGGGCCTCTTCTTTCTCTTATCTTTCTATTACCAAAATTCTATTTCTATCTTTCTATTATCAAAAAACACAGTGTTGCATTTCATTTTTATGCAGATGACTGTCAGATTTACTTACCACTGAAATGCAATGACCCTAACGTCTTCAGGCCCTTGTTAGAAAATCTTAAGGACATCAGTGTATGGCTGGCTCTAAGTTTTATTTTATTTTAATTTATTTTTTAATGAAAGCAAAGCCGAGATCATTATATCTGGGCCAAAGGGCCTCTTGCATCCTGACCAGTTGTGACCAACCTTGAGGTTACAATTGACACAGTGGTGAGAAACTGCTTTTTTCAGCTGAAGCAGCTCTCTAAAGTTAAGCCTTGTATCTCTTTTTGGGGATTTAGGGAGAGTTTTACATGCACTTCACTCTCAAGCTTACAAATAGTCCAGAATACTGCTGCTCCTCTGCCGACAGACACATACAGCCATTTTCAGGTCTCTCCAGAGTCTCTCAATTGGGTTTAGGTCAGGGCTCTGGCTGGACCAGTCAAGAACGGTCACAGAGTTCCAAAGCCACTCCTTTGTTATTTTAGCTGTGTGCTTAGGGTCATTGTCTTGTTGGAAGGTGAACCTTCGGCCCAGTCTGAGGTCCTGAGCACTCTGGAAGAGGTTTTCTTCCAGGATATCTCTGTACTTGGCCACATTCATCTTTCCTACAGTTGCAACCAGTCGTCCTGTCCCTGCAGCTGAAAAACACCCCCATAGCATGATGCTGCCACCACCATGTTTCACTGTTGGGATTGTATTGGGCAGGTGATGAGCAGTGCCTGGTTTTCTCCACACATAACACTTAGAATTAATGCCAGAAAGTTCAATCTTTGTCTCATCAGACCAGAGAATCTTATTTCTCATAGTCTGGGAGTCCTTCATGTGTTTTTTTTTGTCAAACTCTGTGTGGGCTTTCATATGCCTTGCACTGAGGAGAGGCTTCCGTCGGGCCACTCTGCCATAAAGCCCCGACTGGTGGAGGGCTGCAGTGATAGTTGACTTTGTGGAACTTTCTCCCATCTCCCTACTGCATCTCTGGAGCTCAGCCACAGTGATGTTTGGGTTCTTCTTTACCTCTCTCACCAAGGCGCTTCTCCCACGATTGCTCAGTTTGGCTGGACGGCCAGGTCTAGGAAGAGTTCTGGTCTTCCCAAACTTCTTCCATTTAAGGATTATGGAGGCCACTGTGCTCTTAGGAACCTTGAGTGCTGCAGAAATTCTTTTGTAACCTTGGTCAGATCTGTGCCTCACCACAATTCTGTCTCTGAGCTCCTTGGGCAGTTCCTTCCACCTCATCTCATCTGCTCTGACAGCACTGTGAGCTGTGAGGTCTTATATAGACAGGTGTGTGCCTTTCCTAATCAAGTCCAATCAGTTTAATTAAACACAGCTGGACTCCAATGAAGGAGTAGAACCATCTCAAGGAGGATCAGAAGAAATGTACAGCATGGGAGTTAAATATGAGTGTCACAGCAAAGGGTCTGAATACTTATGACCATGTGATATTTCAGTTTTTCTTTTTTAATAAATTTGCAAAAATTTCCACATTTTTGTTTTTTTTCTGTCAAGATGGGGTGCTGAGTGTACATTAATGAGAAATAAAATGAACTTTTTTGATTTTACCAAATGGCTGCAATGAAACAAAGAGTGAAAAATTTAAAGGGGTCTGAATACTTTCCATATCCACTGTAATCACTGGCACATTACCCCTGTTCTGGCTTCTGTACACTGGTTGCCTGTTCACTTTAGAATTAATTTTAAAATTTTATTGTTTGTTTTTAAAGTTTTGAGTGGCTGGTCTCCCATGTACCTGGCAGACCTTTTACACTTATACACCCCCTCAAAGGTCTCAGACCAGTGACTCCTTGTTTTCCCCATTTCAAGACGGAAACAGCAGGGGGACCAAGCTTTTGCTGCTTGCGCCCGCAAATTATGGAATGAGTCAATATTAGGCTGGCCAACACTAGAGGTTTTCAAGTTATATTTAAAAACACACCTTTTCTCTAAGGCATTTGAAGATTAGACATATTTTAGTTGTACTTATTGTACATATTAATGTTTACTGTTTATGTTTTCCTTTTTGATTATCTATTTTGTAATTTATTACTGTTGTTCAACTGGAAAGCACATTGTTCAAATATACTGCCTTCTTTTAAAGTGCTCTATAAATCAAGTTGGATGGAATAGAATAGAACTGTGCAAAACTCCACAAGGATTAAAGGGTAGTCTAACATTTTTCTGTAAAATTATACCCACAAGTGTTGTCATGTCTGCAAATTTTCTCTTGAAACACAGATGGTGAGTGCTCAGATGTGTCCTCGAGGTTGGACCTTTCGTGGTGGCCATTGCTACATCATCAGTACTGAGCAAAAGGTCACATGGAGCACAGCAAACCGGGCCTGCAGGGAACGGTACAGTTCAGCATTCTCTATGTTCTCATAAACAGCTTAAGGATAAGAAAATTATGAGGCATCATTGATGTGCTGCTGAAAAGCTGCTTGCTCTTTTTTATATTTTGGGGGTGGCTGTAGCTCAGGAGGTAGAGCAGGTCATCTACTAATTGGAAGGATTGGTGGTTTGATCCCAGACTGCTCCAGTCTGCATGCCTTGGAGAAGATACTGCTTCCAATGTGTTCATTGGAGTGTGAATGTTAGATAGAAAACACTTAGATGTAGAAAAGAGTGCAAGAATGAAGACATTTTGTATAAAATGCTCTGGGTGCTCAAGTAGAGTAGAGTGTAGTAGTAAAGTGCAATAGAAGAACCAGTCCATCCCTACAATATATAAACTATACAATTTCTCTCTTCAGGAACATAAAACAACTTTTCTTTTCTTCTTGATGTCAGATTTAAAGGAACACTAGCAAGTGTTCTTTCTAAAGGTGACATGGAGTGGCTGTGGGATTTCAGTGGAAGAAGACCATTCTGGATAGGTAGGTGTCCTGCCTATATGTGTGCCTTAACAGTGTTATTAGTGTCATATTAAAGGGTTACTCCAGGTCCTCATTGGATACCAATAGATTAAAAATACTAACTCCTCACTCACTGCCTAATTAATTTTTTTTCTTTTAGGTTTTAAGTGTATCTGACACCAAATTTACTGAGCAACATCACTCAGCTTAATAGACCTTTAATAAAAAATATTTTTATGCAGTAGAAAGAATTCTATGTAACTTTCAATAATGTTTAATATTTTGTATTTTAAACTATATAATCATAATACATTTGTAAGTTAGTTAAATGACAGTAAGTTTATCATATATAAATGCAATTTCTATAAAATACTTTTTAAACATCTTCTCTCATAGTGTATTTATAAAACGTGAACACAAATTCACATGAATTCTCATTCATTTTAATGAAGAAGAATAAAATTAAATGTTAATTGTACAATGTATGGGTATTCTATTAAATTAAACTCCATAATTTCTGTGGGTGGTAGGAAGAAGGTCCTGGGTTTGTTTTCTGGCTGTGGCCTTTCTGTGTGGAGTTTGCCTGTTTTCCTTGTGCTTGCATGGGTTCTATCTATTTTATTTAATTTAAACCTTTATTTTACCAGAACCAGTTCTCATTTACAGTTCTCATTTACAAACATGACTACAAACATACCTAGGTAACTAGGTACTCCTGCTTCCTCCTGTAGTCCAACAACAGGCATGTGAGGTTAACTGGTGATAGACTGGCCATTTGTGTTTGTGTGAGAGTGTGTGGTTGTCTGTCTTTTTGTGGCCTATCCAGGGTGTACTCTGTCGCTTGCCATATGCCAGTGGGGGTAGGCTCCAGCCCCCCGTGACCTTGAACTGGATAACTGGTTAAGAAAACCTGTGTGTGTGTGAAGTAACTAATATTGTATTTTAATGGGACTTTTTCAAAAATGTGTGTGTCTTCAGCAGTTTGTCAGTTATCTTTATCAAACTAGCCTCACACAGAGAGAACTTCCTGACAGAAAGTGCAGTGCTTTTGGAAACAGCTTTGCTTTGTCAGGACTTTTTACCTCTTGTTTCACAATTGAGGACTTTTAATTATTATTAGTATTGTTATTAGTAATGAGAATTATTGAAATACATTTGTATCAAAGTATTATAGTTTCAAAAACACCTTCACTTTCATAAATGCCTGAGAATTTGGTTGATCACTGTCTGCTGTGTAGAGTCTGATTCAACATTTGAGGAGTTAGCTGAGTTTTTTTTTTTTTATTCACTATTAACAATACCTAAATACTATGCAGTTCAATTAAATTGGACAACAAGTCACCTCTAGGCACTGTATTGTAAGATATACAGATCCCAACAATCAGACAATCAATTTGGGACAGGAAGAACTAGTTTCCCAGGAAGAGACCTTTGGTAGAACTAGGCTCAGGGAGGGGCAGACATCTGTTGGCGGATGAGAGGAAAGAGAAGCCAACAAAGGAGAGCATATATAGACAAAGTCAAAACACACGCTATATGAGAGAGAAGACAAAGGTTAGTGACATGCAGTAGTAAAACACATAGGGAGTGAAAAGATGGGAGTGTAGAAGAAGAGCTCTGTGCATCATGGGAAATCCCCCCAGAAGCCAGACCATATAGCAGCATAACTGAGGAATAGTTTGGGGTCACCTGATCCAGCCCTAACTATAAGCTTTATCAAAAAAGGAAAGTTTAATCTTAAAAATAGAGAGGGTGTCTGTCCCCTTTATCCAAACTGGGAGCTGGTTCCACAGGAGAGGGGGGCTGATAGCTGAAGACTCTGCCTCCCATTCTACTCTTAGAAATTCCGCTATTCCTACTTGTTTGAGTTGCTGTTTAGTGAGTGGCCCTTGTGACTGTATTGCATTATTATGACCTCCTGGTTTGATTAATTTCTACACTATTATTTTAACCTTTAAATGCAGCAAAGCTAGTGGGCTAGCTAGTGGGCTAGCTCAGGCAGTATTTCCAGTCATTTCTTTTCACACTGCTGCCACCAGGATACTTCCTCATTGCTCCCCCAGTATCTTTGCGCTCTGTTTGTGGACAGTGATGCACCTGTCGTGTACATAAAAGAGCTTTATGGTTTACCTATCCAAACACAGTCTATGGGGCCAAAGCCAGCTCCATAAATTTCTGTCAAATTATTATTTTTTTTATCCAAAATGGAATGGCTTCATTTTCTTTACTGTACAGGTCTGCACGACAGGGAGGGCCGAGGACACTGGGAGTGGGTTGGAGGCGAGCCGGTCAACTACACCAACTGGAGAAAAATGCCTCTTCAGTCCAAAAGAAAAGAAAGCAAAAAGTGTGTCCTGGTTTGGAGAAGGGCAAAGTGGCAAATCAGAGACTGCAAGACAAGCAGAGGTCAGCGCTTTGTCTGTTCAGTTCAAATTTGAATTCAGCACTGTGCAGTATATGGTCTGATAACGACGAGCCAACGATGTTTGAGAAGAGTTGCAAGGAAGGAGTGGGCCTCTGGACATCAAACTGCAATAAGAGACAAATTTCCAATGACAATCTTTGGGAAGTTGCTAAAACTCTTACTGATATTAGTAATAAAATTAATGACAGTTAAGATGTTGCATAACCTGTACCTGTATCCAGGTTACGTTTGTTACAGGTTACATTTCAGTTAATGAGTGAAAGGACTGCTGCATAAAGCAGGCAAGATTTTTTTTTTCTATAACAGTATCAGGTGTCTTTTTCTGTTTGTTTACTGTTATTCGGAAATTGTTTTTTTGGTATTGTTTCAAGAGTCTGCAAAATAAATCTCTCTTTATCGCTTTATATTTCATTTATATTGTACTTTTCTGTATGTATTCTAAAATGACTGCGTTACAGTGAAGAAGTACTTTACATGTCCTCTGTGAAAATATAATGAAAATGTCTGTGTGCATTCTACTTACCCTGATGTTTACCTAAAATACTGACTGGGGCCTTTATTTGGTTCAGCTGCAGAAGGAATAGGCTTCTGTTCGAAGCAGGCTTGTTTAATGGCAGACACAAATGCCTCTGCTGTTTGACGTTTCCTGCAAATTCACTTCACTTCTCACAAGGTGCAGGACATCACTTCATCCACATTCATGTGTATTCAAACTTCTATTACTTCTTTTCTCTTTCTTTTTTTTTGCAGGACAGTTTTTTTTTCGTAAACTTTGAGAAAACATTTAAAACATTTCGTGTAACATACATAAACTTTGCTACTGCAAGCCTGACACTTCGCTAACACACATTTTAACAATGAGAATATTCCACTTTCAACACTTCATGTAACTGTCTCATATTAAAGGCACAAAACAGGATAGCGTGTTTTGTCCTCCACTCTTATTTTGGGTGCCGGCTTTCATTCACTTCATGACTGAGAGCCAACAGCAAAACCAATCAAAAGGCTGGTCTAGAATTTATTTCTACTTTTTCTTTCACAAATCCTTGTTTTATACGTTTTTAGAACGATGTGTCAACCTTAGTCATTTCATTCATAAACATGCATCATGTAAACATGGTGAAAAAATAGACGTGTGTAAATAAAGCTGGAATATTTTGCATAATTGAGTTACTTTTCTCAGTATTTATTTTCAATATAATCATGTATATAATGCACCCACAGTATATATATATATATATATATATATATATATATATATTTATTTTTTTTTTTTTTAATTTTATTTTATTTTATTTTTTTTTTTTTTCTAAACTGTGTTATTTAGATCAGGGCCAGTGGGCCATGGAAACCACAAGGTTAAGCAGCAGTGTGATTATCCACATCATGTGATCAACAGCCAGGGTATGAAAGAGGGCCTTTTATATGAGCTGTAAGCAGTTCTTAGAGGTTGGTATGCAAGAGAGAACCGATCCTCTTCAGCTTGGTGAGTCCTGTTAAAATTGAACAGCTGTAAATGTTGTTTTCAAACTAACATCTAAAATAAATAGGGGGTCAGCTTTAGAGTTGATCTATTCTACATTAATTTTTTTTTTTTTTAAAGCAGCAGGTCAGGAGGAAAGTTGTTAGATTTTGCTGATAGATCACCAGCAGCTTCCTGTAAAGTGATTGTTGGTACGTAACATGGAAAGCAGGAAAAATACTTCACAGGCTGGAAAAGGACCAACTGTTGTTTTTATTAACTAATCATGTAATGCTAGATGTATGCTAACTACACACTGAACACTATAGTTTGTGACACTTTTTTTTGGTGACAGTTTTTTTTTTGTGTGTGTGTGTGGGTGGGGGGGATTTGTAAAATGTGTGAACTCAGTTGTTGATCTTACAGCAACAAGACTGCAACAACAAGCACATTTATTCATTTAATCTGCAAATGCACCAAAACGTGATTTTTATTTTTCATCAAGAAATAGCTATGAAACTACAGCTGTAGAAATCATGTTAGATGTATTTTTATAGAGCCAAAATGTTTCCTCCTGCTTCCACTCTTTATTTTCAGATATGCTAACTATGCTCTTATGGTATTTGCCAACTGTCCTGACAGCTAAGAGTGTTTAGGAGAAAACATCAGCTCCCAGAAGCATTCAGAATATTCTGTGAAGACAATTTCTGCTTTTGTTGTTTACTCTAGTTCTAATCATGGCATGATCATCTGACTTTTCTAATCTTGATTGTTACCAGCTGGGAGGAGCAAAAGAGACAGCACTGCTGGGTCATGGATCATCACACATCAAGCCAACATAGTCAACCCAGCCAAGCATCAAGTTTCCAGTGGCTTTCTTTTGCTTACCAGGGCCTTACAGAAATTCCTTATGAAACCATACTTACACAGACAGACACTCTGGAGGTGCTGGACTTGAGTTACAATTTGCTGGATGAGTATCCTTTTCTAAATTGTGCAGCGATGTTTCCCTAAACTGTGTTTACTTAAATGATAACTAACAACAAAACTGCCCTGATCAATATTTGTATGTTGACAGTGAAGCCAGTAATTTTATAATATAGTTAAGGCACTGTTAGTAGTGAATCCAGAAAGAATAATTACCAACTTCAACTGTAATGGTTATTCCAGGGCGCAAACAGATGAGGTTGGAAAGTGCCTGAACATGCTTGGATTTTAACATTTTTAAAGAACAAGGATGGTAACCATGTTCAGCTAGTGCTAAATACAGGCAACCTTTGCTACAGTATCACCATAAGTGTTGATAGGTGACAGTTACATCTGTGTTTTAGCTTAGAAATGCAGGTGTTGGTGGTCTGACTCGTGGTGACTAATTGTTTTTGAGTGGGCTGTGGATGCATGCTGTTAAAGTCTGTGTAGAGAACGAACGAGAGACGTTCATTGCAACAATCCCCAAACAACATGCTTTGCACTGTATGTGGATGTGTGAGAGTGAAGTGCTATGTTGTGTTACTCAAGTTGGTGAGGGTGAACTTTGTGTGTCTGCTGTTAAAGAACTTTTTTTTGGCGGGAGTGGTTTTGATTGTGTGTGTGTGTGTGTGTGTGTGTGTGTGTGTGTGTGTGTGTGTGTGTGTGTGTGTGTGTGGAGCTAGTACTTGGGAGACATTGTTACAATAATTACCATTATTAATTTATGTAAACTTTGACTTGTGGTTACTTCTTTCAAACCTGATTGTTTACTTTATTTTTTATTTTGTTCCTAGTTCGATTATATGCAACTCCCACATTCCCTAGACCCACATGACGTAACATATGGTTTGTGGGGCTCATCCAGGATCTTTTATTTGACAGGGTGGGACAGGAGTTTTGGTTTATTGTTTGCAGTCTTTCCAGGGGCAGTGGGACTGTGCGTTTTGGAGTGGTTTCATGCAACTTTCCCAGCTAGATAGGGTATTGCTTAGATGAGCTGCTGGCTCTTCCATGGAGCGGTCTTTTGTTATTTTGCTTTTCTTATTTAGCTCTGTAGAGCCGAGTATTCCTTTCAATTTATCTAGTAATGACTTCATGTATTTCTTTACAAATACAATTTTAGACATTAAAGAAAAAATTATTCAAAACCATCTCAAAGACTTATCTTCATGTTCACCTGCTTTCAGCAATGCTGGTATTTGTTTAGCCTCTCTCACTCCAGTTGATCTTTTGGAGTTAACTTCAATAGTTACTTCCTCCAAACCAGCAACATGTTTATTAGATCCCATTCCTACTAGACTGTTCAAAGAAATCCCTTCATTAATTGATGCTTCAATCTTAAGTATAATCTATCTGTCTTTATTAGTTGGCTATGTACCACAGGCCTTCAAGGTGGCTGTATTTAAACCGCTACTTAAAAAGCCATCACTTGACCCAGCTGTCTTAGCTAATTATAGGCCAATCTCTAACCTTCCTTTTCTCTCCAAAATTCTTGAAAGAGTAGTTGTAAAACAGCTAACTGATCATCTGCAGAGGAACGGTTTATTTGAAGAGTTTCAGTCAGGTTTCAGAATTCATCACAGTACAGAAACAGCATTAGTGAAGGTTACAAATGATCTTCTTACAGCCCCTGACAGTGGACTCGTCTCTGTGCTTGTCCTGTTGGACCTCAGTGCAGCTTTGATACTGTTGACCATAACATTTATTACAGAGAATAGAGCATGCCATAGGTATTAATGGCACTGCACTGCAGTGGTTTGAATCATATTTTTCTAGTAGACTCCAATTTGTTCATGTAAATAGGGAGTCTTCTTCACACACTAAGGTTAATTATGGAGATCCACAGGGTTCTGTGCTTGGACCAATTTTGTTTACATTATACATGCTTCCCTTAGGCAGTAGTATTAGAAAGCATTGCATCAATTTCATTGTTATGCAGATGATACTCAACTTTATCTATCCATGAAGCCAGATGACACACATCAATTAGTTAAACTGCGGGAATGTCTTAAAGACATAAAGGCCTGGATGACCTCTAATTTCCTGCTTCTAAATTCAGATAAAACTGAAGTTCTTGTACTCGGCCCACAAATCGTAGAAACGGGGTGTCAAACCAGATACTCTGGATGACATTACTGTGGCCTCCAGTAACACTGTGAGAAATCTTGGAGTCATTTTTTTTTACAAGGATATGTCCTTCAATGTGCATATTAAACAAATATGTACGACTGCTTTTTTGCATTTGTGCAATATTTTTAAATTAGAAACATCCTTTCTCAGACTGATGCTGAGAAGCTATTTCATGTATTTATTACTTCTAGGCTGGACTATTGTAATTTATTATTATCAGACTGTCCTAAAAGCTCCATGAAAAGCCTTCAACTGATCCAAAATGCTGCAGCTAGAGTACTGACAGGGACTAGAAAGAGAAAGCATATTTCTCCCATATTGGCTTCTCTTCATTGGCTTCTTGTTAAATCTAGAATAGAATTTAAAATACTTCTCCTCACATACAAGGTCTTGAATAATCAGGCCCCATTTTATCTCAAAGACCTTATAGTACTTTATCACCCCAATAGAGCACTTTGCTCTCAGCCTGCTGACTTAAAAACTTTCCTTTTTGATAAAGTTTATATTTAGAGCTGGATCAGGTGACCCCAAAGCATCCCTTAGTTATGCTGCTATAGACCTAGACTGCTGGGGGTTCCCATAATGCACTGTTTCCTTTCATTCACCTTATTTATTCTGTTTATACTCCACTCTGTATTTAATCATTAATTATTATTAATCTCTGGCTCTCTTCTACAGCATGTCCTTTGTCCTGTCTCTCTCCCCTCAGTCCCGACCAGTCGCGGTAGATGACTGCTCCTCCCTGAGCCTGGTTCTGCCAAAGGTTTCTTCATGTTAAAAGGGAGTTTTTCCTTCCCACTGTCACCAAGTGCTTGTTCATACAGGGTCGTTTTAACTGTTCTGTTTTCTCTGTATTATTGTAGGGTCTTTATCCACAATACAAAACACCTTGAGGCGACTGTTTGTTGTGATTTGGCGCTATATAAATAAAAATGAATTGAATTGAATTATTTTTGAGGTAACCCTGGGTGGAGAATCCAGTTCTCTTGTGAGGGTAGGCTGTTCAGGGCTTCACTCGCTGATGTTTCACCTTTAAAGTTGCCTTGAGCCCAACATGTGTTGGAAGATAGAAAGGCAGAGACTGGTCTGAGGAAGTTTGTGTGAAATGGTGAGGCAAATATCATTGGCACTAAGTGTGGTCATCTGTTGTTTATTAAGTATGGTGTTCAATCTGAGTGAGTTTGCTGCTGGTCCTAGTCTGGATAAGTTGGGGGGAACATAGAAAGGCCGATTTGTTGGCGCTTGTTAAACATCACAATGTTTATTGCACACTCACTCAGGAAAAGTGACTTGAGAACTGCACTTTTGAATGGATTAAGTAGCAAAAGTGTGCTTGATGGCTGCCATGCCCGACGGGGTAGTTGAGTGGAAGAAAAGCCAGTTACCTTACCACGGTTCAACCCAGACTCTGCTGAGTCATCGCCTGCTTCTAGATTAAGAACCTGGATAAAATTGTGGATGACTCGCCTGAAGAGGGAAAGAGAGGAACCAGAGTTTCAACTCAGGAGAGAGTTGGAGTGAAAGCGGCTGGAAGCATGTCTGACTTTGCCAGTGCATTTGACGTAAATAAGAACATCTCTTTGCTACCTGTTTTCCATGAATCTGAAGTCGTCTCATATTTTGGTTCTTGAACAAATAGCAAACGCCTTATGTTGGCCAAACATGGGCAATCCTTCTACAGTTGTCAGCTAAATCTCAGGAGGCGTGTGCTCCTCTTTCCACTGAAGATAGCTTCGTGAAAAGCTCTATTTTGCGCTGCTACGCAGTACCTGAAGCCTGCACACAAGGTTTTTGGCACCTCAGGAAATTGTTAGGCCAGATGTTTGCTGATTTTGTGAGAGAGAAAGACCTACTATTTGATTGCTGGTAAGGTGTATGACTCTCTGCGTGAGTTGTTGCTGTTGGAGGAATTCTGTGCTGGAGTGCATTTCTGTTTACTTGAATGAGCAGAAGGTGTCCACTTTGAAGCAAAAGCTGCTTTTCTGGACAATGAGTTTCTGCTGACACATAAAGTTGTGTTTTCCAGAGGTGATTCTCCTCTTTGTCATAATTCCCAACGGGGTCGTGAAATCACTACGGCCTCACTAGCTTCAACAGGTGTGAAGACTGAAAAACTGTAGCTTTTCTGGACATGTGGTGGCTGATTGTCTGGCTTTAAAGAATAAGCAGCGAGGGGTACCTGTTAAACAACCGAAACAGGTGGGCTTAATTAAAACTATTCAACCCCAGGGCCTAGACAAATGCCAGAAAGAGGAGTCAGAGCCATGTTATAAACTGTTCATCTTTGATGGAGTGGTGTGGCTAATGGGGAATCTGGCGGATGAGTGACCATGAAAATCACTGGTGGATCCTGATCCCTCATTTTGTCTGATGTGCTACCCCTGAATGAAGCTTCCTCTTGGCATGCTAGCATATTGTTCAAAGAGTAAAAATGAGGCATATTCAAGCTCCCCTGCATCGGGTATATGTCGACTCCAAGCTAATTGGCCATGGTTTTTTCTTTTGCTGCTCGACCGTCTTTCCTGATTAAGGGTTTTGAATTTCATTATGGGGAATGATATAGCTGGGGAAAAGTGCAACTGGTCCCTGAGTTCATAGATGTGCAGTGTCAGGGCTGGATGAGCTGCTAAGCAGGCATCTGTCTGTATTTCCTGGTAGTGTGCTTGAGCTCAGTCAGGTAAAAAAAAAAAAGTGGAGACTGATTTGGCTGATTCTTGGTTGAATATCAGCACTAGTTGGTGAGGGTGGTTCAGGTGACATGGGTAGTAAAAATAGTGATCCTCGGGAGACATCTGCAGACACAGGTGAGGGTTAGAGTTAATGCACGTGATGCGTGAAGCTGCCATTAATGCCTAGAAGTCTGACCTCAGTCTGGCCAAATGTTTTTCTTTTATGTCTGACCCAAAAGAAAGGAAAGACCGTTCTTATTCCTACTTTTTGGAGGACGTGGTCCTGATGTGTAAATAGACATCTCCCTTAATAGACCCAATAAATGCTGGGTCTGGGACAGCATGTGATGAAACAGGTAATGACTGAAATGACTGGAACACAACATATCATGTTGTTGTTCCCTTTGCACATGGTTATCCATGGTCAGGTTATCTGGGAATCACTGTCATTTTTTCTTGTATGGAATTAGAAGCTGATGTTGTGCATTTCTGTCTAACCCCTAAAGTCTGTCAAATTACAGGAACTCCAGACCTGATGGCTCCACCGGCCTCTCTCTACCCTATCCTAACCCTTGGTGAACAATTTGAGCATGTGATGGTAAACTGTGTTGGCCTGTTACCTAAGAAAAAAAAACTGGAAACCAATTTCTGATAAATGTAATGTGTACTGCCACACATTTCTGGGAAATGTGTGGCAGTACACCAAACCAAACGTATGCCAGCAGTATCATAGGAAAGCTGTACCTCGATGCTTTGCACCTGGAGACAGGGTCTTGATAGGGATAGTCTTGTTACCAACCCCTGGCTCAGCTTTCTCCACTTGCTTCTATGGAGTGAAACTGACTATGTACTAAAGACCCATGATAGGAAGAGACAAACTCGCTTGTGCCACACAAATATGCTTAAGCTATACCATCCAAGAAATAATAATGATTCCCCACAGTCATCAGATAAGTCGGCTGTGCCCTCGGAGTCTGCATCTGGTGACAAACATGGGCAATCTCCAGTGTCTAATTCATTGGTTACTGCTTCCAGGCTGGAAACGGATGGTCTTGAGTTACGTGATGCAAGCCGTGGGTGGGCCTGATTACTTAACTCAGAGGTGCTGTCCGAACTAAGGTCACATTTTTCTCATTTGACTGCGGAACACAAACCTAATATTGAAAGTCTTATTCGGTCACCTACAGTATTAAGCAGAATGCCTATCTTACAAACATGACAATATGGGAAATGGGGAGAAAAAAGTAAGCTGTAAACCCAGCTGTAGTCCACAGAGCTCTCCTTGCCTTCTCATTCCAAAATCAGACAGCACTTCTTGCTTCTGTACTGACTATGGTAAAGTAAATGCAGTTACAGTATCGGATTCATTTCCTTCCACATACTGAGGACTGCATAGACAATGTTGGTTCTGCCACATATGTTTTTCAAACTGGATCTTTTTAAGGGCTATTGGCAAGTCCTCTTGAGACAGAAAGCTTCTGCCATGACATTTGGCATGAAGAATGCTCCTGCCACCTTCCGAAGATTAATGAATTTTGTGTTGTCCAGCGTCACTAACTGTAACATCTATTTAGGTGATGTGGTTATCTCAGGGTAGAGCAGATAGAGCAGATCACATACTAATTGCAATGTTGCTGTGCCAAGTACTACAAGTTGCGTAGGTTCCTTGGCATGACTGGCTATTACAGGTGCTTCTGTAGGAAGTTCTTGCAAGTTTCAGCGCTCCTCACAAACATTCATATGGAATGATGACTGCAAGCATTATAGTCAATGCATCAAGGCTGGCGACCTGTACTGGGTGTAACCTGGCTCTCGCCCTGTGTCAGCTGGGATAGGCTCCAACCCCACCGCAACCCTGAACAGGATAAGCGGAAGAGAATGGATGAATGGATAAAGTAAAATAGTCAATTGAAAAGGAAACCTTAGCTCTGCTACTTGCTCTGCAGGAGTTTGAAGTGTATGTGGGGTCCACTTTGCTACCTGAACAGATCTACACTGACCATAATACCATTATGTTTCCATCCCACATGTGCAACAGTAACAATAACTAATGAGATGGGCACCAATCTGCCAAAATGACACTCATTACAATGAGTGCAATTACAATGTTGTGGCCCTCTCTAGAACATAGTTACCTGATGTTACCCTAAAGCCCAATGATGTGTTTGTTCTTATGGGTGGGGATGTTACAGCTGGTGCACTCTGTGTGTTTATTAGAGTTTTCTTCACTAAAAACATCTGCCTATCTCTGCTGGAAAAAATACTGAGGAGAATTACACTTTTCAGAATGGAGAGGAAGTTCAGACTAGAAATATAATGATTAGTAATGACAAGTGATGATTTTGACATTTTATTTCCTCATTAGCTAACAAGCCTAATCATCTGTTGTTCAGCCTGTTCTCCTTCACTGAGTTGTTATTGGAACCCGGCTCTGCTAGGGCGCCTGGAGAAGCTCAGCACTCTGATTCTGGACTGCAACAACTACACATCTCATGTCAAGTTTCCCTACATGCCAAGTGTCACCACGGTGTGCATCAACAAGAACAAGATCAACAACCTACCTGTTTTTGTGGAGGAGATCTGGCGAAAGTTCCCCAACATCAAGTGAGCCCTCTTTTCATCTCTGCAGGGGAGCTGACGTTATTGCATATAATTTTGCTTGGTATTCTACCTTATGTGTTTCTTTTCCTCTTGGCTGTAGGATCCTTAGTATGATGAACAATGAGGCAGCACCTAGCTATTTCAATGGAGGAAGTCTGACTCAGTACATAGACTACAGGTGAGCATGTAGGTCCTCCTTTTCACAGCCTGGTCTTTCTTCTGGGAGGTGGGGCATAACAAACTGAGTGATTCTACTTTAAAAAATATATATATATAAAATATATATATATATATATATATATATATATATATATATATATATATATATATATATATATATATATATATATATATATATATATATATATATATATATATATATATACACACACACAGCAAGTATTATAAGAATTTACACTCATTTCTATGAAAGACCAGGAGAGTCATGTTCATAAAAATAAAGTGAAAAAACCCAAAACAACTAAATAAAACATATCGTGATTTAATAATTGATTGTTCAATAAAATATGCATTAGTAGGTTCTTTGGCCATCAGCAGTTTGTCTGTCTGTATCTGCAGGTCTCACTGGATCTTAGCTTAGTCAAGCACCTTTGGGGCATAGTGGTGTGGTGCTTATGCACAGGATGTCTGTACACTCCAGTGTTGTAACTTCCAGCCCTAGCTGCAGCTACTACCTAGCTCTCTGAGCAAAAAGAGGGGGAAAATATGTAAACCCACTCCTGATGAATATACAGCCTCCACATCAAGACTCTTATAGTGCCTTCACCTGGCGGACCATGGGAAATGCTAAATTATGAGGGATCTTGGAGCGGGCTGAGCCCCAGAGGTGTAGTGTGGAGGACCACCGGTGTGTCGACATGTCCTGGCACTCACCAACAGCCCTCTGCTGCACAGCAGGGCAACGGTAACTAGCATGCTGTTACAGGGCAATGCCACATACACCCCCGCACCTTCACCACCATCTTTACCACTCTTACTACTACTATTATCACTCAATAACATCAGACTCCATTACTGTATCTTTACCGCTGACCAACCCTCCACCTTCCCTCTTCTCCTGCACCTTTTGGACGGTGCGTTGCTGCCAGGCACAAATGAAGATGAGAGGAATTACAGAACTAAAAGCTCTTCTACCCAGAGACTCAACACTGCAGACAAAGTAGAGCCGTGAAGAGGCAACGTCATTCTTTCTCCCTCCCCCACTTTATATCTTATTTATGGTGTCCCTGTCTATGTGCCCTGCACATGTTTGTTTTTGATTGGTTCAGGAACTCTGTTGTTCCCGTCATAACTAACTGTGGTTAGAATTTGTTTCATAGTATGATAAAAAATAAGGGAATGCAACTCCAATTACAAAACCTACCTACCTGCTTCTTTATCCCTGAATGAAAAATCCTGGTCCTCTAGGCTGGGAGATGGGTATGAGGCTAATATCCCCATCCTGTGAAACAACAACAACAACAAAAACCGTATATAACATCTGATAACATCTATCCATGTGGCGCATAGGATGTATGCACTATGAGCCGGCCCCATCCGATCTTAAATCTTTAATCAAAATACAAAAATATAAGAGAAAGTGGTGCATTTCCTTAAAAACGTTATTCAAAAAACATAACATAGGCTGTTGGCTATAAATTGCTCATGCTACCCAGTCTTATATACCTAGTCTTAAGGCCAATGTGTGATCCACCTGCCACTGGGACACAAACTACAATATGAGAGCAGTAAATTTAGGTCAGAGTAATGAGTACTATCACCAACTAACCACCTGGTATTACCAGTTTTAATTCAATTTTTAATCAAAATCAATAAATTGATTTTTTAAAGAGAATTTACAGCATCAAATGACTTCATCCTCACTCTAAGCTGCAGGGTCAGCAGCAGTCCATATTAACTGGATGGGCAGCCAGCTTTGACGGGGGGGCATTCAGCTCAGATCACTTTATCATTTGAAAAAAGAAACACTGTTCACATTTACAAGCAGGCTACATAGTTGCTGCATGAGCACTAAATTGTGAGCTCACGCTGCAATAACTTATCGTCAATTCGGGGGTTTGCATTGGTTTCACTGATTCTGCAGGAGGTTTGTTCCTGTTGAAAGATTTTTTCTCACTAATGCGAATGGCTGTGGCTCAGGAGGTAGAGCAGGTCATCTACTAATTGGAAGGTTGGTAGTTCAATCCCTAGCTGCTCCAGTCCGCATGCCAGAGTGTCCTTGGAGAAGATACTGAACCCGAAGTTGCTGTCTGATGCATCCATTGGAGTGTGAATGTTAGAAGTGCTTCTGTGACTGAGGCATGTTGTATAAAGCACTTTGAGTGCCCAGGTAGAGTATGAAGTGCTTTATAAGAACTAGTCCATTCACTATTGCTAAGTGCTTCCTCTTAATGGACTGTCTCATTGTTGGGTTTTCTCTGTATCATTGTAGGGCCTTCTACTGTAAATAAAGAATAGTAATAAATCCCATAGACTTTCCATTCAATTATCAAATAATTAATAACTTTATTAATGTTTAAATAAATAAAATGTAAAATGTGGAATCCATAAATGAATTTACTAATACATATATTTTTTTGCACAATTCATTATTAAAATCAGGAAATGCTTTATTTCGATGTGACTCTCCTGGTTCTCCAAACATTCCTAAATGGAATGAGTGTGTAAATTGTAAATATCTGAAATTCAACAGCTTTTAAGTATAACTTATAATAAATAGTAATTAAATAAATAGTACAACGTAAGAAGTTTGGCATTGCTGTACACATGGTTTGTGCATTGTGCAAACAGCTGTATCAGTAGATAAGTACTTCTTCTTCCGGCCGGTCCCTTCAGGGGTTGCTACAGCGGATCATCTGCATCCATCTGCTACCCCAGCATCCTCTCCTGTCACAACAACCCTCTGCGTGTCCTCCTTCACATCCATGAATCTTTATGTGGTCTTTCTTGTTTTCCCCTCCCTTCCTGGCAGCTTCATGTTCATCATCCTTTGTCCAGTATACCCACTATGCCTCCTCTGCACATGTCCAAATCTTCTCAGCCTCACGTCTCTAACTTTGTCTCCAAACTGCTCAACCTGAGCTGTTCCTCTGATTTCTAATCTTGTCCATCATGTTTGCTCACTCTCAACGAAAATCTTCAACTCTGCCACCTCGAGCTCTGCCTCCTATTATCTTATTAGTTGTTTCTAAACATTCATCACAGAAGGTCTTACTGCTTTGTCTTCCCTTTCATTCTTGCTGCTATCCCCTGACTCCTGCCTCCACCCACTGCACCCTGTCTGCACTCTCCTCCTCACCTTTCTTGTGCACTGTTGTCTCTTGCTTTGGATGGATGACCTCAGACATTTAAACTCGTCTGTCATGACATCTACTTCTTGCATCTTCACTGTTACACCTGTGTCCCTGTCATTTACACACATTTATTCTATTGTGATCTCCCGACTATCAATATCAATATATGTATACATAGTATTTACAATTCATGTGCATAATGTCATCATATGTTGCATGCTGTTGCAAAATGTATCCCAACATCAGAATGAACTGATACAAATATATGCAAAATGTAGTCACATTGTCTGTTTACATTTATACTTGATCTATAGCACCCCCATCTGATTGGTTAGTGCAATAACACAAGGCCAAACTGTGTCTTGTTTGCAGCCCACTGTGATCTTGATCTCTGATCCTTTGCCTTTTGTCTTCACTTCAAAAGCTTGTGCAATGTAACCCTTGGAGTACTTGGGGCTGGAGCCTATCCCAGCCGTCATAGGGCGAGAGGCAGGGTGCACCCTGTACAGGTCGCCAGGCTGTCACAGGGCCAACGCAGAGAGACAACCATTCACACACACATCTGTGGGCAATAAGAATCACCAATTAACCTTTCCAGATCTTCAGGCTGCCAATTCCATAGGCAGTAATGCACCCCAGTACCATCAGAGATTCAGGCTCCTGAACTGAGCGCTGATAATGAGCCGGATGGTCCCTCTCCAGATTTGTCTGACCACAGAACAGTTTTCCACTTCGCCTCAGTCTGTTTTAAATGAGCTATGGCCCAGTGAATGCAGCAGTATTTCTGGATCATGTTCATATAGGGCTTCTGCATTTTTGGATGGCACTGAAGATGCACATTAGGAGCATGCATGCAATTAGATTAGATTAAAACTTTATTAATCCCTTTAGGAAGATTCCATCAAAGATCAGCACTTCTCCGATCTGCCGGTGGTACGTGCCGTGCAGGGGCCATGATGGTTCCTATTCTTGCTCCTCTTTTTCTCGGGTTTCTGCTGCCTGAGGTATTCACTAAGCACGTGATTATTTATGGACATCTTCCTGATGCTCTCACTCCTCAGCTGCCTTCTTTCCTCTTAGCTTATAGTTTCAGGGTTGTGGATTTGGGGTGAAACCCTCCATGCATGGTAAGGAGCTTTCTTGTCTTGATGTCAGTGGCATCTGTTTCCTTTGGCCAGTTTATTATCCCAGCAGGGGTTGATTGCCTGGATCTTGTTCTTCCCATTCAGCCGAGGCCTCAGGACTCGCCTTACTCTCTGCAAGTATTTGGCGGTTGCAGCTTCCCTAGTGGCCTCTTCATGGTTCCCATTTCTCTGTGGGATTCCAAGGTACTTGTATATCCAAAATCTAATTCTGAATAGCTGTCCTCATACATGGGATAAAGCCAAGGCAGCAGGGTTGGGAGAATCATACAAGTTATATCAGAAAACACCTGTAAAAATATTACACAGCGTGGCACCAGGGTGGCTCAGTGGTTGAGCCACATGGCAGTACAGGTTTGAATCCCAAACTAGTTGCCACCTCACATCCACGTTGGCTTGATTGTTGTTGACAGTTTGTTTTCCCACTTGCTCCGTAGACTATATGTGATCAGTCAGATCCCAGGCCTGGAGATTCTGGATGACACGGAGGTCCTGGAGAAGGAGCGAGCCCAGGCTAGAAAAACTTACCGACGACAGCGGAGCGGTCACAGTAGCAGGAAGCGGAAAGAGGACTCATCTGGGAAACACACTGACATTCAGAAAAAGCCAAATACCATTATAAAATAATAGGATATATTACATGTTCAAGTCCTTTCCATAACATCAGCTTGTCAATATTTTTTTGTGTTCTATGTCTTCTTGTATTAGCATTTATTTGAGGTTATTAGACATATCATAGAGGAAAATGTACATAAATGTGCAGAGAACAGT
This sequence comes from Pterophyllum scalare, assembly GCA_024447675.2. Classification (NCBI taxonomy): domain Eukaryota; kingdom Metazoa; phylum Chordata; class Actinopteri; order Cichliformes; family Cichlidae; genus Pterophyllum; species Pterophyllum scalare. The sequence continues at coordinate 1,868 of JAMQGT020012406.1, read as the reverse complement.
TCTAAAAGGAGACTATTGTACCTATCACAACACAGCTTCACTAAAAACTTGAAATACAAATTAAATCTGGTATTAAATAAATAATAAAGGGGCTGTGTCCTCACTCTCTCTCTCACACACACACCTATGTACACAGGCCAGTTGTCTTCTTCCTCTCTCACTCTCTCTCTGCCTCCTTTATCTTCTTTCAGCACTTCCTGTCAATAACACTTCTCTCCCACAATCACGTTCACACTCAGAGAGCTTTTCTTGGGAAACGCACACTTCTGGGATGTGTCCACTTCCACTGTGACTGTGAGCTGCAGTTACAGTTACCCTCCAGAAATAGCTTACATGCCATCTCTCTGAACTTTGCCCCAACATGTTTAAAGGTAACTGCAATGCTGTCATCTTGAAGTGGGTCAACAAAAAATGTAGGTCTTCATAAAAGTTGCACATCCCTCTTTTTTTTTCTTTTTTTTAATTTCCTCCTTCATTTGTTGAACACAGAAAATTCCACCTTCATATTAAAGATAAAACTATTTGATGACGTGCACATTATTCTCTGCATCCTTCCCTGAAATCAGTCTGATATGCAGCATTTAAAAGTTGATATCTGCTCTGTCACCAAAGTTAAAGCTGCAACTGGCAAGATTTCAAATTATTAGATTTCTGTCTAATATTCACATTAATACGCCGATGGCCTCATTGGAGCGCAACTTGGGGTTTAGTATCTTGCCCAAGGATCCTTTGGCATGCAGAATGGAATAGCCAGGGATTGACCTGCCAACCTTCCGATTGGTAGGTGACCTCCTCTACCTCCTGAGCTACACCCACCACTAGCTTAATTAATAAAATATTAAATCTAAATTGAGTCTAATTGTTTGATTCTGAACAGTAGCAGTAACGTTTGGCCCAAAAGAAGTCAGTGCAATACGAAGGCAATGGTGCAGGGTGGAATGAGTCCCGGAGTATCGCAGGATTGATTTGATTGCGTTCATATGTGAGAAAAACTTGATTCACACACATGCGCAGAGCCAAACATGCTAAGCACAGTAACAGCTATTTTCTTAAGGTTTTGGAACTGGTGAACATCTATGCCACTCCAAAACTTGATCAGTCCATTTGTGCGCAGCTCTTCGGGCTGACTGCATGTCCACACGTTCAAGAATGAACTGCCCCTCGTTCATAGATAGGACCGCTTCCTTTGAGCTGGCGGACAGATTGTCGTCTGTAGCAAGAACAGCAAATGGGTCTTTGGTAAAACGCGTCACCTCTGCAGAGAGAGAAAGGCCATCAAGTCGGCTGGCAAAGTTGTCTTTTAGTTTAATAACTAAATCCGTCATCGCCGGATCTAAGATTTTCCTGAGTAAGAGGCCATCATAGAGGGGCCACAGTATTCATAGAGGGGCCAAGTATTTGTCCAACATCCTTGCAGACAATCCCCTGTTTTGGTAAAGTATATTCATATCACCAGTCACATCATATTCAAACACTTAATTTTAAAAAAAAAGCTTACACAGTAAAAGCTCCTTACCAATTTTACATGCATTTTTACTGTACATAGACAAAATACACTCAAACACACACAGCATGTGAAAAAATACATCATTTTATTTATTTATTCTTAAAAGCTTTACTTTTTCACACTTTACTTCAGTTCAAAACATCTCTCTCACACACACATACACAAAGTAGTCTCCCACATGGCTCCATTTTGCTCCTCCTAAACAGCATTATTCTTCGGTTTTTGTGACGGGAACTGAGCCGTCTCTGAAACTCAGTCATGTCTGAATGCTTTTGCTGCTTTTTCTTCTTCTGTAAGCTTTATTCATGCTGGATATTCCTATTTGGCTCATTAGCGCTACTGGTGTTTCGGCATGGAGTTG
>JAMQGT020012405.1:0-11818 GCA_024447675.2 Pterophyllum scalare | reverse complement strand
TTGTTGTCAGCACATTCAACTTTGTACAGAACAAAGTATTCAATGAGAATATTTCATTGATTCAGATCTAGGATGTGTTGTTTGAGTGTTCCCTTTATTTTTTTGAGCAGTGTATATTAAGTCATAAACATTTAAAAGGTAACACGTCTTCTTCACAATAGTGTTTTATTTATTCAACTTCTGGGCAAGAGAAGATGGTAACTTTAAGAGTTATGCATTTAAAATGGTAACAACCTATTTAATATTCATGAATTTGTATTGAAATTTACATTGGTCAATACCTCACTACATACAAAAATTTTCCAGGACCAAATATGGTAGGTTGGGGACCCAGCCTGCTATCAGGTGGTACATTAAAATATGCTTGATTTCTCATACCATCAGGCACCATGCAGTTTTCTAGCAGAAGAAGGAAGATTGGTACTAGCCTTCAGTCTGAGCTCTATGGGCAGCATCTGCAGTTCTACGGACAGCCTCCTCTTGAAAATATCTCTCTTTCTGAATTTGAGACATTTGCTGTGGAAAGACTGAAGTGTAAGAGTCATCTCATGTTATTCAAGTGAAATTCAAGTTACTCTAAGAATTGCTTTCTCTCCTATTCTCTTTTGACATACATTTTAAGTAGGATGTCTTAATTATAATGTCTGTTTCTAACACCACTGCAGTATTGAAGACCGTTGAGAATTTGGGAGTGAGTTACGTCAAGCTGACAGATCAGTATAAAAGCAAACTGGAGAAAGAGCTTAAAGCTCTGAACTTTCCTTACAGGCCAGATGCTGTGAGTATGTTTACCATTATGCACATCTAAACAGTCTTATATGGAGAGAAAATTGACTCAAAATGTTTGTGTGTCTGTAATGCTGGATTTGTGCGTAACTTGCTGGATTTGTAATTTTTTGTAATACACGAATCAACAGTATATATATGAGGGGGATTCCTAAGACATGCTGGTCAACATCATAAGAATATCCGAGCCTGGAGATAAATTTAGAGATAGCTTTCATAGATCCGGAATGTACTGTCTTAAGCTGTACTGTCTTAGCTACCAACAGCTGAAGTAGCTTATCTCACATAAAGAAGAGTTCTAGCTAACAGAGAAACCCCAAACAATACTCAGATGACCCAGCTTTGCACCAGCATTTAAACGCACCAAGTTACACACGAATCTGGGAGCTCTCCGGAAGCGTGAAATGTGTCTCAAAAACTTTGTGCAGTCGTAACTTTAGTTTTGTCCGTGTGTATCAGGTGATTCGTGCGTAACTTTAGTTTTGTCCGTGTGTATCAGGTGATTTGTGTATTACAAAAAATTACAAATCCAGCAAGTTACGCACAAGTCCAGCATTACAGACGTACAGATATTTGAGTCACACACAAATCCAGCATTACAGACATACAAACATTTTGAGTCAATTTTCTCTCCATAACACTGCACTCCACAGTGCTTGAAGTCACCTCAAAATGACACTCTGTGAGGTCTGTCTCATAGACTGGCAACTAAGCACATAGGGTCTAGAATGAGACCAGTGCTAGCTATATAGCCTGAACTGCATAACGTTGATCTTTATGCCCTAGAAGTTGAGTTTGTGCAGGATCCATTACATTCTCTTGGCAATACTGATAAAACAACAGTATTCAGCAATAAAATTGATTTGTAGGGGAAAAAAAGAGACATTGCTGGGTGTTGCAAACCAAGTGACTCATTTAACATTTTGAGACCCTAAACTAAATGATGAAAGACTGAAATTATGGAAGTTGGTATATAGGTACTGTAAACATGATTTTTAATACATGAAAAGTGTGATACAATCTTTTTTTTAAAATCTCTACTTAAAACTCAAAACTCTGTTCAACATGACAAGAAGTAGTGAATGATTGAAATTAATTTGCCTTCAGAACAAAACAAAACAAATGATCTCTTTCAACCCATTAAGGATGACAGAAAATCTCAGAGTGGGCCAAGTGAATTTGAGAAACGAAGAAAAGACCATATATCCCACTTCATTCTCAGACTGGCCTACTGCCAAACGTAAGTCTTTAGTTTCCATTGAAGTATACTGAAAAATGTGGTCAGAATGCGAGTTGTTCACCTGCAGATGATAAATGTTTATTTAAATTTGTCTCTCAAAGGGAAGATCTGAGGCGCTGGTTTATACAACAGGAAGTTGATCTTTTCCGCTTCCGCTTTGGTGACCTGGACCCAAAACAACAGCTGGAATTTCTTTGCAAGAATAATCTGCATTATGTCACAGTAAGTGTTGTAAAGCCTGTCTTTTAACATACAAGAAAATACTGACTCAAGCCTGAGGGTTACCTACACATTTGCATCCTTGTTACCCACCCACTGTTGAGTTTGGTGAAGGTAAAGGATTAATTTAAACTATAGAATAAGTACAGTCATGTGAAAAAGTTTTTACAGGACTATATTGAAGCCAGTGAGCGACTTAGCACACTGCATGTTTCAGTAGCTTGTAGAACCAGCTTTAACTTGAAGTAATTGTTTTCTGTATGACTTTATAAGTCTCTCACATCATTGTGGAGGAATTTTAGTCCACTCTTCTCTACAATATTTCAGTTCATCGAGGTTTGCGAGTATTCGTTTATACACAGCTTTGCACAACATTTTGATCAGGTTGAAGTCTGGACTTTGGGCCACTTCAGCACTTTGATACTTTTCTTTTTCAGCCATTCTGTTGTAGATTTTCTGCTGTGCTTGGGATCTTTATCCTGTTGCATGACCCAGTTTCGGCCTAGCTTCATCTGTTGGACAGATGGCCTTACATTTGACTCTAGAATATTTTTGGTATACAGATTCATGGTTCATGGTTAACTCAGTGCCTGGAAGGTGCCTAGGTCCTGTAGCTGCAAAACAAGCCCGACTCATCAGCTCTCCGCCACCGTGCTTGACAGTTGGTATGAGGCGCTTGTGCTGATATTCTGTGTTTGGTTTTCACCAAATGTGTTGCTGTGGCTAGACATCTCTGCTTTGGTCATGTGTGTCCAAAGAACTTTTTTCCAAAGTCCAGTTGCAACTTTGCAAATCTAAGTTGTGCTTTTACATTTACTTTAACATTTTGAAATGCTAACTGAAGCCTGCAGTGCTTGAGATGTGGCTCTTGGGGTTTTTCTTTTGTTTTCTCTGAGCAGTGCATGGTCTAACCTTGGGATCAATTTGCTGGGTTGTCCACTCTTGGAAATATCTTGGCAATTTTGCTCCAGACTAGCAAAATTAAGTGATATTGGAAAGGATAGCATTGGTGCGAGAAGTGTAAAGTAAAAGGTAAAAGTGGCTCCTCACCAATATGCATTTCAGAAATAATATTGTGAATTATGTTTCTAAATCAGGCTCTGAGTATGTAGAGCCCTCAGGCCTGATTCTGTGAAAGTTGTTTCCATACACAGCATTGTGATGTTCAGTATTTTTTTCACTAGGTGGAGCTGTTCAATCATCATAGTAGGACCCCTGAACACTGTAGTTTAAATGCATCTTCCAAAAATTGCTCCTATTTAGTAAAAGATTTAATTGTAAAGAAATGACATTTCAACTGTGTGTGTGGGGTTTTTTTTTATATATAAGGAATAAAACAACAGGAGGTTTGCATAAAATGGTGGTGAATACATTGTGGGGAAAAAGGAAAAAAAACTCATTAAAATGAATGTGTAAGTAAGGATGCAAAATGAGCTTTCATTTTTATAAATGTTTGGTTTCCTCAAGCTTATTAACAGCATATTAACACAGTTCGGCCTTTGCAGCTCCTCACTGAATTTTTTTTTTCATTATAACTTTTCAGATTAGCAGCGAGGAGAAGCTGGAGCTGAAGGATCAACTTATAAACTCCAGCTTTGGCATCAGTGGAATCACTGTGAAAGAGCATGAGTTTTACAAGGTGAGTTACTCGTGTCTTTGCATGTAGATAAATATGAGGAAGTGAGCTCTCATGCTTCTATAAGACATTTTTTTTAATATATAGTGTAGGCTACAGTTTATACTCCTGTAGACCCACAGAGCCAATGTAAGTGGCACTGTTAGGTTGATGTTCTGAATGATTAGTTAGTTTATAACAGGTTTGGTAAATGCTTGATTCCTCTTTCTGCTGTTAGGCTCCATTCAGAAGTGTTTTTGAAGTAGCGCCCATTAGAACTAATGGCAGAGTTCCTGCTAATAAATGGTGTAAAAAAAGGTTGGTTAGAATTTTCAGAACATCTCGGATCTTTTTTCAAGACGAGTGTTTTTAAATGCATGAAATTGGATTTGAATTCTCATAACAGCTTCCTTTTGTCCAATATTAGACTTGAACAAATTGCTGCTCAAGCTTTCTCATTAGCATCATGTGTTGTGTACTTTTTAACATTTCTGTACCACTCTGATTTGTCTACTTAGTTTTACTTTTTAAAAAAAATAAACTCGTCTTCCCCACTAGAGCCAGTATATAGTATATAGTGAAATAAATGAGCAACTGTTTCTCCTTGAGGCCATTTTAAACCAACATCATGGAAAAATCCTGCTTTTCCAAATGTCGAAGTACAGCCCTGCATGTATATATCTTATACTAAAGAAATTCATTGACATAATATTGTTGACTCCCATGTGCATAGTAGGTAAATCTCTTAAAGGCCGGTTTTTGTGTTGTCAGTCGGTTCTCTACTCATAATGATTTAACTTGCAAATGGATTAAATGCAGTTTTTCTATTAACAACATTTAAAAGCTTCTACTGGAGTTTAATTTAAATTTCAGGCTTGCTGCTGATAGTCATAGTCACTATGAGAATGAAAATGGTCCCATTTGCTTTGCTGAGCTTAAATTGTATCCTTGGATCACCGTTTAAGCAGCCAAATTACCGAGGACACATGGTTGGCTTGTGAATGCATTCATGATTTGTTTTTTTTCCAACTGACATTTAATTTTAAAGGTGCCATTTCAAGACGCCCTGGATCTTGTGCGAACGAGGAAAGTGTACCTCAAACAAGGCTATGCGTACATTCCCCATCAGGATATTGTCACCATTGTTCTCAATGATTTCCGCACAAGGCTATCTAAAGCTCTTGCAGTAAGTGATTATTTTTTTTAATTCATTAATTGATTTATTCATTTTTTTAAAAAACCACAATATTCTGAAAGCACAACTATGAATGTCCACATGAAAAGTTCAGGAGCACTTGTTGCTATTTGAGCCTAAACATAAAAGATAAAACCAATATTGGAGATTTTTAAATACCAAAAAAAAAAAATCTTCATTTTCCTTGAAAACTGCAGCATCAGTCACACTACAGTAAACATTTAGAACCACTTTATTGCCTCCAGTACAACACAATCTTTAATCATCACCTTTCTGACTCGCTTTAACACACCTTCACTTTGTATTATTTTGCACTAGTGGCCATTTTTATGCACTTTCATGCTGTTTGTACATGCAGTATCCCTGATTCCATAAGGCAATTATTAAATTGCCGCTGGTGATTTAATTTCCCCAAGGGAAACGGTAGAAATGCAGGGTTCAAATGAGGGGAATAAGTATGCACATGTGACATAAAATGTCTGGAGGAAAGATTGGGGACATCTAGTAGGAAAGTGCTTATTGTCCCTACAGGCATGATGTTTTTTTTAAAGACTGCTGAAGGGGGTTTATGATGGCACCATATCACCAAGCTTTTGCATTGCTTTGAATGTCCTTAGGGACTTGAAATGCAATGTTTTGGAAACCAGAGGCTTTTTTTTTTTTTAATTTTTAAATATATGTGAAAAGACAACCTAAGTTCAGCTGCATGGTGGTGAGCGGTCCAGATGGCAGAACAGGCACAAGGAGCATCAGCAACAGCTGTCAGTGTCAGTCAGTGTCGTTGTGTGGTTTATGAATAGACATGTTCTATTAATTAGGCAAGAAAACTTAAAATAGATGACTTGCTGTACTTAGGCACAGAAAATAATGTATTACATTATAATTACCTGACACCTTAGCCAGCGATATGTGTGAATTACATTTTGTCATATAGAGTGGTAACAGCTGTTGAAATAAGACTGTTTCTTTGCTCTGTAAACATTTTTCTAATTAGAACAGGCACTTTTGTCAAGAATTATAGAGAAGATGTCCCTTAATGTGTGGCACAAGAAACCGAAAAGGTAGAAACAAATGCAAAGTTGTCTGAAGTAGACCACACTTTTCTCATACATTTGTACAGTAAGGTGGAGTAAATATTGGATCAATATGAGGGGTCAGTGTTTTATAGTTTGGCTGAAAATTGGCTCTTTTCCCATTATAGATCCACATTGGGTGGTCAAAGTTCTCTTATTCACCCATACAAACATCAATACCCAGGTTTTCACACCCAATCAACCAATACTGCTTAAAAAAAACACAAGAAAATACAAATAGACTTTGACATATATTTGTACATTTATATTACTTGATAAAATCCTTCCTTTGTAGATTCAATCTTCTATCACAGCCAAAGACTTCCTTTGAGCTTATCAGAAGTGCACTTGTTGTAAAAAAAAAAAAAAAAAACTGCTATAATGAGGTTTTATCAGAGGCTTCTACACTAATCACTTTTTATCCATCCTCAAAGAACAGTTCAGTCCAGATTGTGTGCTTATTTCATGTGCAGTGTTATCAGTTTCTGCAAAATATGTGTCAGCCTTTACCTTACTTCATATTGATTTTTGCATGAATTCCCATATACAGTTGCAGTTGCATGTTAGTCTTCCATATAGTGTTTTACACTAGAGCCCCTGGCCTTAATAAGGGTTTTTATGCATTACTCTCTCATGGTGAGTGCACACAGCTAAAAAGCACTAAGTCAAACGAGACACTAGATTTTGAGTCTGGTAGTTTAAACAATGGAGTGACAGTTCCGAGCGAAAATCGTTTCAATGCAGACTTCGGTTTTTGTTATGTGCTTGTGTTATGTTGTCTGTCATTGTAACAGAGTAGTCACTTACACTCTCTTTTCAGGTAATACCATGTCCTCATGACAAAGAGAGGGCTCCTTTGAGCCAGTGAGCTAAAATGCTTTCTGGCAACTCGAGCTATTTATCTAAAACTCCCTTCTTTCTAAATGAATTGTTTGATTACCAGAATTATCAAATTGCGATTTCTGAGAGTAGATTTAGATGCAGCTGAGAATGAATGCAAAGTAATTTGGCACTTTTTATTTCTCAAGAAGAAGCGTATTATGTACCATTTAGGTGAAGATGGCCCTAAGGACTTTTTAAAAAAGTGCTCAAGTTGTAGAATCAGCACTGTCAGGACACCTTTTTGTGTGGTTGGTATAATATAGAAGGTCATTGCATTTGCACTATTGTTGATCAGCAATACCATCTTTTCCAAATTAGAAGAGAAAAACAAAGCACAAATAAAAATACCAACTTTGTTCGGTTCTGCAATTCTCCAATTTTCAGGTAATTATCCGGACCACTAACTGCTGGAATGGAATAATTCAACAAAACAATTTTTCTTGTAACTGAGCCATTGTGTTACTGTAATGGTTGTTCTCCTTCGCTGGGGACAGCAAGGGGACATCACAGAGAATAGGTCATTAAAAAGGTATGAAATGGAAAGCTGCCTCTCCATATGACTCCATTTATTGGTTTGTTGTTCATTTTAACAAACAGAATGCTGCATCTAAAAATGTTTTTGGTGCATGTCTGAGGCAGACCTTGAGTTGGCTAAGATTCAAAAGTCAGGATTTAGACTAAAGCTTTTTGCAGAGGGATGAACATGGATCTTTAGGTTTTTTTTGTTTTTTTTTAAATAATGAAAAAACATCATTGAGCCCTACAGCTGACTGTGTTTTCAGACTGAGACGGCATATGAAAGCTAAAAGTCAGAGGATGTTGTAAGGGATCGCCTGGCAGTTGCTGTCACATGTTTTATGATTGTGTTAAAATGCGTATTGTGTAAATTATTTGCTCAACCTGGAGTCACAAAAATCATCTCACTGTTTTAAAACAGGGTTGCGTGGAGATGCATTAACATTATCATATTTAAGGACTTTGACACACTAAGTTGACGAGGCTGTAAGCAGGCATTTAGTAAATCAGGATTCCTGTCATTCCTTTAATTTTTTTAAATATTGGGAATTGTCATAGGTGTTCCAGGATTGATCATGCAGCCAGTTATTTCTTTTTTAAATGTTAGAAACAGAACACTGAGCAATACTTAATCAAGTCTTTATTGATAGATACTGCAGTGAATTTACCTCTTGGGTTGAATTGTTTACACATTTCTGATCAATTTTGATATTGTGCGTCTAGAAAGACCTTTTTAATTAAGAAATTCTGTGCACTAGTTTTAAGTGCAGATTGTTTAAAAGTGAATCAGGTGCACTTAACCTGAAATGTTGGGCTGTTAAAACACTTTGACCTAGACTGTTTGCCATTACTCATGTGATGCCCATCTCTTCTGCAGCTGACAGCTCGCTCGCTACCAGCAGTGCATTCTGATGAACGGCTCCAACCTCTCCTTAACCACCTCAGGTAAGAAGCAGGATGAATAACATCACTGCTGTTTTGCCCGTATGCTCATGAAAAAGACTTCTAGCATAATTGATCTTCTGCACCAAAGAATACTGGAGGCTTTCAGCTGGTCTGAGTTGACCCAGACTGCCCCCGTAAATTAAGTCCAGATGTTGTGCAAACTTTTTGTCCCTTACTGCGTGTTCAGCATGATCTTATATTGATCTTAATGCTACTTGCATTATAAGGTTACTAGAAATATGCAGCTTGTGCATTGTTTCATCTACCATGCCTTATTCTGTTTTGGGAGAAAATATTGGTTAATAGTAATGGTAGTTCACTTGGCGAATTACAAAGTGGAGAGATAATAGCAGTTTTAATGACAAAGTAATGTTAAAAAACAGTATAGAGCTGTCAGTTAGTTGATAGACAAAAAGCTTTGGTTTTGGCTTCTCAGATAGCAATATTTTATTATTTGTTCTCTTGAATAATAAACTGGGTATCCCTGTGTTTATATTCTTGATTGGACAAAGAAAGACATTTTAAGCCTCCATCTTGAGTGCTTGTTATAGCCATTTGTACAGTACTTCAAAAAGTCTTTAAAAAAAGGACAATGTTTGATCTGTTCCAATATCACATCAGTGGAACACCCAAATCTTCTGCCTTAAGTTCCTGGCATACTACTAAAATGTGTTGCTTATCCTAATGATACATTTTATGGGCAAAAGTACTGGACCATCTACAGGAGCTGCTCAGCCATGAAGCACCTAGTGTACAGTTTTTGTGCTGATGTTAATGCCAGTTAATGTTTGGAGCTCTGCAGTTGTTGAGTCAGCAGAGGGTTGGAGAGGTTTACACACTGTGCACCTCGCTCTGTAACTTTGCATGGTCTGTCACATCACAGCTGAGTTGCTCTGGTTCCTAAACAGTTCCACTTTGGAATAATGACACCACTAGCTTATCTAGAATAGATTTAAGGAATTGACTTGTTGCAACAGTGGCATCCTATTACAGTACCACACTTGAATTCAGTGAGCTGTATAGTACAGCCCATTCTTTCACAAATGTTTGTAAATTCTGAGGTCTGAAAACAATGTGATGTAAAGCTAATGCTTTCGACTCAGCTTAGTACTGGTGGAGCGGTACTGGAAGACCAACAATGATGCTGTGTATAGGAAGGGGATGAACAGACTGTACTTTCTAAGGAAGCTCAGATCCTTTAATGTGTGCAGCAAGATGTTGGAGATCTTGCAGATCTTGCAAGTGCCATCTTCTAGAGATGCCAGCAGAATCAACAAATTGATTCACAAAGCTGGAACATTATTGATCTGAAGTTGGAGGTGTTTGAGTCAGTGAGGGACGGGAGGTCAGTGAACAAACTGCTCTCTATCAGGGACAACCCATCTCACCCACTCCACGCTACTGAGGACAGAAGAGAACTCCTCCCTCAGACTGTTTCAACTCCGCTGCCATAGAGAATACTCCAGAAAATCATTCCTACCATTCTCTATAAAACTGTATAATAACTCTTCTTTCTGTGATAGGTGAACACACCTGTCAGGACATAAGATCCCACACACACATTTTTGTACTATATCTTCTTCTTACAGTCTTTCAGATTCCTAGGGTTCATATTGTTAATACAATTTGCAGTTTATTAATTTCAAGTTTGTTTGGCAAGTGACACAGTGGATATAATAACAGTGTATATTATTTTAAGATTACATTCATATAACATGTCAGAGTGAGGCCATAAAAATGTGTTCTGTCAAGATATGTGATCAGTTGTATAGCAGCATTGATGGGTGGTAGCAGAATTTTAGAAGGAAAGTCTTATTTGCCACTTTTTTAAAAAAATTGTTGTATTTCTTCTTTTAGTCATGCATATGTGGGACAGGATTACAGCATCCAGAAGAATGTTGGGAAAATCTCCTTGGATCAGATTGATTCAGTAAGTTGCTTTAAACATCTTTTTCTTGAAATGTCAACTTGAAGGCACCTTTTTGCATAGAAGTGGCTTGTTGTAACTTTGCTGGACTAGAGCAGTGGAAAAAGAAAGGGGGGGAGTGGTATTTAATGTCACTAAATAAATGTTCTTTCTAGTATATGGAAGCAAATTAGATAATTACAGGCACACACACACACACACACACATATATATATATATATATATATATATATATATATATATATATATATATATATATATATATATATATATATATATATATATAAAAGACCAGTTAAAAAAATTGCAAAAATTTGCATTTTGCACTATTGGATCTTAAGAAGGTTCTAAGTAGAGCTTCACAATGCTAAAAGAAGAAATCGGCGCAAGAGACAAAAACTTTTGAGCAGGGAATTTATTGAAAACTGCATTTACACTCAAACATGATTTTTTTCAGCTGATCAAAAGTTTAAGACCATAGCTCAAAAAAACCCGAACCCCCCCAAAACAGAAATCAAAGTGTCAAAATAAGGACTCAGTAATGAGTAGCTCCACCATTCTTGTTGATCACTTCAAACAATCATTTAGGCATGCTTGATGCCAGTGTTACCAGGAGGCTAGTGGGAACGTTGCTCCAAGTGTTGAAGATGGCTTCACGAAGGGCATCCACTGTCTGGAACTGATGTCCATTTTTGTAAACTTCCCTTGCCATCCATCCCCAAATGTTCTCAATCGGATGTAGATCAGGGGAACATGCAGGATGGTCCAAAAGAGTGATGTTATTCTCCTGGAAGAAGTCCTTTGTCAGGCGGGCATTGTGAACTGCAGCATTGTCCTGTTGAAAAACCCAGTCATTACCACACAGACGAGGGCCCTCAGTCATGAGGGATGCCCGCTGCAACATCTCCACATAGCCAGCTGCTGTTTGACGCCCCTGCACAACCTTGATGTAGATCAGGAACATGCAGGATGGTCCAAAAGAGTGATGTTATTCTCCTGGAAGAAGTCCATTGTCAGGCGGGCATTGTGAATTGCAGCATTGTCCTGTTGAAAAATCCAGTCATTACCACACAGACAAGGGCCCTCAGTCATGAGGGATGCCCGCTGCAACATCTCCACATATCCAGCTGCTGTTTCAGCACTGCACAACCTGAATGGGTAATTTTGTGGCTTTGAAGAAGACGTGGCCTTTGAAGACGTTTTTTGTTTCTGAAGCTCCTTCCCTCGCAGATGCCATCTGATGGTTATTGGGCTGCAGTCAGCACCAGTAATGGCCTTAATTTGGGTCAGGATTGTCCCGTGTCTTGACGAACAGCCAATCGGATCCTGCGGCTCAGCGCTGGTGAAATTTTTTTCGGGTCTATCACTGACTTTTTTGTTCCATAACCCTCAGGATCATTTAAAAAATGCGAAATGACTG